>PVJA010013922.1:0-48496 GCA_004027025.1 Myocastor coypus | reverse complement strand
ATGGCGGCAGAAGAGCAACAAAATGGTGGCAGAGGTAGCTAACCAACACGACAGCAAAACAACAGCAACAGCTAGAGCTCCAGGCTGTCTCTGTCTCTCTTTATATTACATTCAGGCTCTCCACCTTAGCTCCCGCCCTAGGCTACACCCATAATCCCAGAAGTACTTCCACCCATAATCCCATCAGTACTAAAACCTACAATCCCAGGGATCATGGATCAAGTCTCAAACTCTAGAAATCCCCGCCCAGTGACTCCATGAGGCTTTGGGGGGACAACTAGACATAAACCATAACAATGGGGCATAAAATTGAAAAGAAAAACAAAACAGAACACACAGAAGCCTGGTTGGGGGGAGCACAAGCCTATAACCCCAGCACTCTGTGAGATTAGGACAAGACAATTGCAAGGTGGAACCTAGCCTGAATATTTTAATTGGGATGTATCTCAGAATGAAGACCTGGATTCAGTCCCCAGCACTGCAAAACACACACACACTCACACACACACACACACACCTTTTCTGTTGAGTTATTTAAAATGAAGGGACTTCTGACTGAAACTTCTAATTTCAGAATCCTTCTGGATTAGCAAGGAGGGTAGCATTTCAGGAGTGTTCCTTCTCACCTCCAGCCCATTAACCAAATCAGATAGGGCAATATGCAGGCCCAAGCCCTGATTCACTTTCCCAGAGCAGGGGTTAGGGCAGTATAATCTGAGGTAGGGTCATGCTCACTGCAGAACCTTGAGCACCTGGTGTCAGGATCACAGTAGACCCTTTCAAAGCCCCTCTCCAAGAAGAGCCACTGGATCCACTGTACGTTCTTCCTTGCTCCTGAGATATGCAGTGCCAATGGCAATGTCCATACCAAAGTACTATATTCTTAGAATGCCCCTGAGAATGGAGGAAAGAGCTGAATTGATGCAATCTGCATTGTCACAGAAGCTGCAAGACCTGAAAGGTTTATCAGCTCTTTTCAGGCCCAGCCCCACTAGAATCTACACACAGCTGGATAATCTACCTCACAGACCTCAAACCACCCTTTCAAATAGAAATGTCTTGCATTTCCTTCCCCTCAAAGATGCCCTCCCCAGTGCACACAGTGCCAGGGTCCTTGTGTCAGTCACTACCCTGGCCCCACATTGTCTCTTGGGGAAGCCATAGGCTGAGTCAGTGAACAAAGATGGTTGGATGTTAGTGATATAAAAATGTAGAGGCTCCTGACCTCCAAGCACTGAGCTCAGATATGATAGGACGCTTCTTATATGGCTTCCAGTGTGGTAGCCTATGAATACTCTGAGAGTACACAGTACAGAGAAGCCCTTCGGCAGCACCAGATCACCAGACAGATTCTTGGTCTCCTTGTCTTTTAGACTGTATATTTGCAAGGTTTCAGGATCTGCCCTCAGGAAAATCATCAGGATTATCATTCACATATACCCTCCTGAAGAGATATGTCCCAATCATGACCTGAAACACTCGTTGTTGTGATGATCTTTCTGTTACTATTCTAGTACTCAACATTTCTGTTTTCGCCTGGTCACTGATTCTATACTATTGCACCCCAGTGCTTTGAACGACCCCTGTAGTGGTTGACACATAATGTCAACTTGGCTGGATAAGCTTGGTGTTCCACACCCTGGGGTATAGGAGGTCCTGCCCCACTGAGCACGGAGGGATCCACCCCACAGCAGGAAGGGTCCGCCCCAGAATGACTCAGCACACAATGGGTGTATAAAGGTGTTGAGGAAGGTTTCAGCACCCACTTCCTTGGAAGAGTTCCAAGCTTCACGGTGCCCCTTTTTTAGAGGAGCTCAATCTCTGCAGCTGTGCTACTTCGGAGGGAGTCTCATCTTTGCAGTAGCCCTCGGCTTTCTCAGAGGCTCTCCAGTCTTCACAGTCAGGTAAACAAAGAGGCGGGGAGAGGCTTGATAGACCCCACAGCTGTTACTCCTTCCTCTGCTCTTTGCTGTTTTCTGCCACCACGAACTGCTGCCTTCTGCCTTGTACTGCTCTGCCCTAGAGCCAGCGAGTATGGACTGAAACCTCCAAAAACTGTAAGCTAAATAAACCTTTCCTTCGTTCATGTTCAGTGCCAGATATTTGTCCCAACAAAAAATAAAAACCAACTGAGACAAACCCCTACACCCCCCCCCCCACACACACTTCAATAAGCAGCTACACCCCTATTGTTTTGGTTTAGTCTCATAGAAAGACAGCTAAGTGCTGGGTACCTCTAACCTGCTGTCTTCCATACTTCCTAGCACTATTCCTGTAAATACTGACACAAATAGAAATCTTGTCAACAAGAAACAGCACTAGGCACCTTTGACTCCTAAACAATGCTGTTTTACTATTAATAGTGAGACCAAAAAAAAATGAAAAGCACAATTGTAGTTATTGCTATTTTCACTAGTAATAAATGTTTAATTCTAACACATGTAAGTTTTTATTCTAATCTGGATAATTCTTACAACTTTAAATATGATCAAAAATAATCCAAAGGCAAGAGATACAGTTCAGCAGCACAGAATTTCACTAGCAAGCACAAGGTGTTGATTTCAAATCCCAGTACCAAAAAAAAGTTAATCTAAATATACTCTAATAGGGTCAGGGAGATAGCTCAGTAGAATAAGTGCTTGCCTAGCAAGTGCAGGGTCCTGAGTTCAAATCCCCACAGCCACAAAAACAAGTAAATAAGTAAATACACTCTAATCAACTGACAAAAATAAAAACTATAAATTGGCAACCTGTATGCAAATTTTCTACAATTCTAGAAGATATAATACCTCCCTATGAATATTTATATATTCTAACTCCTTAAGAACTATCAGCATTTAGTCTTTGTTTCAATGTAGTTCAACAAGAATTTTCAAGTGAGGACTTGTTGCTATGTGCTATGTTAGGCAGGAAAAGACAGAAAAAAAAAAGAGAGAGAAGATAATCAACTCTCTGCCCTTCTAGATATTATTTTATGAGACGAATTAGACATAACATGAAGCCAAAAGTGTCAAAGGAATGTATAAAGTTCCACCTCCAAGTGTACAAAGGAAAATTATGTGAAAAAGATAGAGTATATTTTCAAAATTCCCAGTTTGCTGAAACATATATAAACTCATCCATTGGCCAAATGGCTGGAAATTGGCATTACACAGAAGCCCGTGGAAAAATTCTGGTTTTATATCTCTGCACAACTGAGAAAAATAATGTCTATAATTTCTGTTTCATGGCTTTTCTGTGGATTAGATTTATGATATTTTTAAGGACAATTATCAGGAAGATGCCATGAAAATGAAATTCGATTTGCAAATACAGCCTTTTAAAGTCCATAAAAGTGTAATGAAGTCTTCCAAAACAACTCATTATAAAAAACTCATATTATCAAGAATACCTTTAAAAAAAAATCTAAAAAAGGGCTGGGCGTGGTGGCGCATGCCTGTAATCCTAGCACTCAGGAGGCTGATGCAGGAGGATCGATGTGAGTTCGAGACCAGCATGGGCTACAAAAGGGAGCTCAAGGCCAGCCTGAATTACATAGCGAGACCCTGTCTCAAAAAGACAAAAAAAAGAAAAGAAGAGAAAAGAAAAAAAAAGAATACCTTGAATACCTTGTATTCTCAATAAACTCTAAAAAGAACATGGTAACCTTAAATTCATTTCATTTCTTTCTTTCTTTCTTTCTTTCTTTCTTTCTTTCTTTCTTTCTTTCTTTCTTTCTTCCTTCCTTTATTTATTTATTTTTAGACAGGGCCTCACTATGGTGGCCTTGTAGCCCAGTCTGGTTTTGAACTCTCAATGATCCTCTCTCCTTAGCTTCCCAAGTGCTGAGATTATGGGCATGCATCACTATACCCAGATTAAATTTTAAAACAGAGTTTTAGGTGAAGAATCAAAATAGGCAGGGTTGGTGGTAGAAACAAAGATGGATTCATTTTGGAGTAGCCTGTGGTTTTCTCTGGGTACCAAAGATCACTCTGAAGAATCACTAAACATCCTAGAAATTAAGAATATTCCATTGTGTATAGAAATGTGAGCTATAAGAGTTGGTACTGAGTTGACAATAAAAGTTCAAAAGTTAATTAGAAGTTAAGATACAAATTCTGATTAAAAGTGGAAGAAAACAACGAAAGAAAAAAATCAAGTGGGTAATGAGGAGAGTGGAGAAGTATGGGACAACAGTCATCTCAAATATAGAAAGGGGCACTATCTTAGAAGACAAAATTTAGCAAAAAGGATGTCTGAAGTTAAAAAGACGTGGACTTTGTAAACTTGCAGGAAAGGAAAAATACTTATAACACTTACAATCTCCTTCCAAAATCACAGGGCTCCCTTTGAGATCAGTGGTTTTCCAACACTGCTGAAGCATACTTGCATCCGGACAGGCATGTTATCATCACCCCCATTCATTTGTGAAACTCCTTGCCGTACATGAAGCTCCATGCTAAGTGCTGTGGGTGCTTTATTTCCTGGATTCCTCAAGGAAATTTTATGTGGCCTATTATAATCTCCACTGAGGTGACGAACTAGTAGCCTGGAAAATAGAAAACATTTTCTCAAACTCACAGGGACAAAAATTTAACAAGGATTTTGGTTCAGTTCTGATCTCAAATCTGTCAAATCATTCTTTCTTTAATCAAGTTGCTGCATTAAAGATTTCAGCAGGTTCTTGTTTTTCCAGAGGATAGATAAAATCAATGATTGTATCTTATTGTTTTCATGTTTTAAAACTCAGTTCTACAAATATGAGACACCAGTAAATGACTGAGAACACTATTGAGCAAGTTATTGATAAAATTGTGTCTCGACCCCCCACACTTCATAGGTTTCTACTAGTCCAGTTCTCTTATTGTAGCACCATCTGTCTCCAAAGCATATATCTAGGTGTAGGGATAGGAAAAAAATAGACATATAGCCATGAGTGGTGGTACCTATAATCCCATCACTCTTGGAGGCTGATGCAAGAACATCACAAATTTGAACTCAGCGACTCTGTCTCAAAAGAAAATGTGAAAAGAGACAGGAGATGCAGCTCAGTACATTTACCCTAGGTTCAAGTCTTGGTACCAAACAAAAAGTAAACCAAGGAAAATGTTCTCCATGAAATACTGATAACAAGCCGGGTTGCAAACCTGGTATTTACTCCTCAAATGGTAGAAAATGGCAAAGGAAAGATAACAGAGCCAGGAGCCCTAGGTTTCACATATATGCAAAATTCTCACTTTCTCTGCTCTTTGCTACCACCATGAAAGGTTGCTCTTTGCCATGTGCTGCTATGCCTTGGAGCCAGCTGAGCATGGACTGAAATCTCCAGTAACTACATGATGGAGCAGGACAACCTGGGGCCTGCCTGACCCCCCTTCGAGGCAGAGGTCAGGCCCAGCACATGAATGGGATTACCTAGGGCCTGCCACAAATTCATTTGACCCAGCATCAAGACCCAACATAGGAGTGGAACTTCATCCACCAGACAGGCCAGGTGTGGAACTTTGTAGCAAAACTCCCTGCAGAGAGATTAGAGGCAAGGCCCACCCAGCTGATCCAATGGCAGAACATCTTGCCAGAATAGCATAGCAGCCTCACCTCCAAGGGCTGTAGCAAAAAGAAGTGGAGCACAGCAGCCAGACCCAAGCCACACCACCTGAAAAAGTTTGAACTTGATAGATCCAGATCTGATGCTAAGGCAAGAATGCTACCAAAGCTCTATACCAAAGGTCAGAAAACGGTACTATACAAAATGGTATAGTACCTAGTAATAGTATACTAGTAATAGTATAGGACCTGACCCACCTAGAACAAATGCAGGAAACACTAGCATAGAAGAAATCACACACCTGAAATCTGTGAAATACTAGCATCTGAAGTAAAAAAACAACTGCAGAAAAGTAGAGAAAATTAGATCAGAAATAATTTCTGAAGTTAAAAAAAAAAAAGAAATGATAACTATAATGAAAAAAGTACTAAGTGCTTCTAAAGAAGACACTGATAAAAATAGAGTAGAACAATCATAAAACCCTTGAATGAGCAATATAGGAAACAAATAGATCGCATGAAGCAGACTCAAACTGCTACACAGCAAATTAAAACCTCAGTCACAAGCTGACAAAACCGTTTCAATGAAAGTGAAATCAGACTTTCAGACCTCAAAGACACCATTGCAGCTAATGAAGAGGTAAGAAAGTATCTCTTTAAAAAACGAGGATGCAGGAAAAAATAATTCAACATCTGCAAGATGATGTGAAGGTGAACAACGTAAGACTAAATGGCATCAATGAGAAAGTCTGTACAAATGATATAAAAAAAATATGGACAGAAGTGATAGCAGAAAACTTCCCAAATATGGTCAAGCAATCTGACATAACTGAAGCATATAGGACTCCAAATAACATCAACTCAGTTAAAACCACACCTACACATATAATAATCAAGATCCCAGAAATTCAGCATAGGAACTATACAAAAAGCCACTAAAAGAAAGAAACAGATCACATTTAAAGGAAAACCCATCAAAATAATGGGAGATTTCTCAAAAACAAACAAACAACAACAAAAAAAACCACTATCAAGTCAAGAAGAGCATGGAACAAAGTATTACAAGTCTCACAAGAAAACAAATTCCAGCCCAGACTGATATACGCTGCAACACTCCCAAGTGTAATGGAGAAGTGAAATACTTCCATGACAAAAAGAGCAACTAAAGAATTTCATGATGAGATATCCAACCCTGCATAGTTTACTAAAAGATATTCTAGGGAGGGATCAAAATGACCACAGCTCTGTAAAGGAGAAGGGAATGAATCCGCCAAACAGAGCAAACAATTAAACGCAGGAGAAAAAGAGATATGCAAAAGCAGTCTTTCGATTATTCTTTTGTATATATTTCCATCAGCATATTCTACAAATGGGCTTCTCCTGCACGCTATGGTTCATGATTCTGTTTGGGTCTACATGGAGGATATCAGGAAAATAGCAGTAATTCAGTCCCACAAGTGATACCTGACCATCAGTAAGCAAAATGGACACTATCCATGTCCACAATATACTAGAACTTTGTGTGATAGCCTAGCCCCAAACTGTTAGAAGTGCTGGTCAAATATTTCTTTCTGTGAAAAAACTTTTCTTTATGTGATATTTTATTATTAATAATTCTTTATTATCATGAAAACTTTTTCTTAGTTGATTTTTTATATATATTAACCTATTCAAATACTATGTGAGCTCGGAAGATAGCTCAGTGGAATAACTACTTGCCTAGCAAGCACAAGGTCCTGATTTTGATTCCTGGTACCACCCCCGCCAAAAAAAAAGGAAATACTATGTGAGTACTCTGAATTGATCACAGATTCATACATATGGTACACAACATTCTGACCTCTTAGATGGACTCATGACTTAATTTTAATTTTGGAGTATCATTTTGAAATAGCTAATTTAATTTTAAATTAATTAATATTTACTTAATTTTCTGAATATTATTTAATTTTAATGTCTGTTTTATGATAAGACCTAGTATATTTTCTCCTAGTATTAGAAACTTTAAAAAGTGTATTCCCGGCCCAGCAGGATGGCTCAGTAGTCTAAAGCGCCTGCTTAGAAAAGCTTAGGCGGCTGCAGGGACTGTGGTTCAATCCCCGGCACCACATGCTGCGCCAGCCCCGCCCTCAGGGCAGGCTGAGCCAGCCATAAAAATAAATAAATAAACAAACAAAAGTTCTGAAACAAGAAAAAAAAATTTTAAAAATAGTGTATTCCCGTTTTCCACTGACTTTATATTACTTCTTTCTGTAAGATAATATTGATACTGTTTTGTAGAAATCTTTAATGGTCTTTTAAGTGGATTCATCTAATATAATTATGTTTTACATAGTCCTGCATAGCTACCATTTTGAGAGCTCTTTATTCTTTATCCAGGACATATAGCAACTTCTCTTGGCTTCTGAATTATGTATGGTCTTTGCTATTTTCTGTATGACAAATCTGGAGATACTAGAATATTTCAAATTTGTACAAGTGGAAAATATTTTACTATTAGTTTTCAAAGGTATGTTTGCTAAGTATAAAATTCAGTGAGGATAGATTTTTTCAGTCCTTTGAAATAATTAGTCTAGTTTCTTATCCTCTTGTTCTTTTTATTTTCTAATGTGGAATAAGATGCTATTTAATTTTACTCTTTCATAGCTAATATTTTTACATATATGCTTTAATGATTTTTCTCTTTACAACTAGTTTTGGGCAATTTCATTTTTGTGTATCGTGGTATGATTTTATTCATATTTCTTGTGCAAAGGTTTCATTTTTCTTGGAAATGTGGCGCTATAATTTCAACTAAAAAATTTTTCTGTCTTTTTGAGACAGGGTCTCGCTATGCAGTTGAGGCTGGTCCTGAGCTCACTTTTGTAGCCCAGGCTGGTCTCGAACTCGCACCATTCCTCCTGCCTCAGCCTCTCGAGTGCTGGGATTACAGGCGGGAGCCACCACGCCCGTCTTTCAACTAAATTTTGAAATTTAAAATTTTTAAATATTCCCTACCCCTTTCTACTTTCAGAATTCTAATTATACTAATACAAGTTTCTTGATTTTGGCACAGAATGAACTATTATATGACTGATCTGCAAATTCCTCTTAATTTCTATTTTATTGGATTTTTTTTCTTTTGGATGTGGTTGGTCTTATTTGTTTTTTTTTTTGTTTGTTTATTGTATTTTAGGGAAGGGTCTGCAGGGAGTTCAGGGTCTCACTACTAGATCAGACTCATAGTGATCTGCCAGTTTACAGCCTCCCAAGAGCTGGGATTACAGGCGCACGCCCCACAACCAATCTCAATTGCTGTCTCAGTGTGCTCTAGGGGAGGTTCCAACAAGGCAGGCCTGGGGATCAAACCCCTGGCCCATGCACCTGCTTCCAGGTGCCTTAATCCGCTAAGCTATTTGGCAGGCCCTTTCATTTTTATTTTAGACAATTGTTATTGTTACATTCATTTGTTTATAAAGAATTTGTTTACAGTGTGCAACCTATTATTAATCTCATACTAAGTATTCATTTCAGAAATATTTCTCTAAAATTCACTTTGCCTACATCTTAAGTCTCTTATATTTCAATATTTGTCTACAATTTTAATATGCTATATAATTATTGGTTTTCAATAAAGTTAATGAAAAAGTAAATTAATTTTAAAAATTCTCCTCAAAACTTGAGGAAAGTTGAGATTTTGCATGTCAGTTCCAAGACATAGTCAGCTCCTCTTTCAAGTATAAAAAACTTATAAAGGTAACTTAGTGACTCTTCTGTGGACTTTAACTCTTCATTATATCATCTGGCGTATGGCCAACATTTCTTATTTCTTTCTATATTCTTTTTGAGGCTAACATACTTTTCCATATTTTCCTAAAATCTCCATAATAACCCTGTAAGTAGATAGGAACTGTGTATTCACTTATCATCATCTCATAGACGAGGATCCAGAGGCCCATAGACATTCATGGTTCCTTTACATGGCCAGCTGGAATGAGAGATGCACTGTCTGTAAGAGGGATGCTTCCTCCCTAGCAGCACATGGCCTCTCTTCTCTAGGCTGCAGGATACCATAACACAGAAGACTTCGAGGAGAACTGGATACCTTGCCGTGGGCGTGCCTTATATCATAAGTTCTTCATGTACTAAATTTTTTGAAACAAAGAATCTGGTCCAGTATTATAAATACCATATATCTTACCCCACTCAAAGAGTAGTTCTGTGCCTTACCTTGATTCTACTTAAGGTAACTAAATGATTAAAAAAGACATATTTGGGACTATTACATATGTAGCTTCATTTACATGTTCATTTGGAAAGGAAAAAACTATTAAGAAAAAAAGCACTGGCTAGGCTATATTCCCAAATAAGAGGGAAATGCAGAATAATTATTTTAAAATGATTCAAAGATATGCCCCAGCGAAACATTATTTTTAAATTGCTATTATATTTTGTACATCTATATTCAGTTTTTATAAACAAAAATTAAGAATGGGAGCTGTTCAAGGGCAATAAGATAGATCACACTACCAGACCACCCCATTTTGTAGTGCTTGGAAAAAGAGGAAACAAAGTCATTTAATAATAACCTCAGGAAGGCTAATATTGAGGTGAGAAAGGCTATCATCATCCTCTTACTGAGGCCAAGAAGTTCACATTCCCAAAGGAGGCAGAGTAATAAGAAAAGGGAAAACTGACTGTATCAATTGAAGATGACAGGTTTCAACTTGTTTTCAGCCTGTTTCATTATTTGAGCATGGCAGCAATTCCAGAGAGTCAGTGCACACATCCATGTTGGACTGCTGCTGCATGCATGCTGGAAGAAAGAGGGGAGAATCTGGATTATTTCTTTTATCAACAAATATATATTTATGGATGATAAAAACTGGAGATCCCAAAAATTTAGTATTCCAGGCAAAACAGAGAAACTGTACCCATAAAAAAAAAAAAAAAACTTATAAAACAACTCAGGCATGAAAAAGTACTTCAAATTTTAAAATATGGACAACAGACTACTAAGAGTTAAAAATAATTCTAGTAAGTTGGACACTTTTCATGAGGATAAGAAGGTGCTGGAATATAATAGACAACCTTGGGTCATTCTAACCAATGATGTAAAGGGTAGGTTGCCAAGGTAACAGTACAATACAATACATGCTCCAGCAAGCTGGATTAAACCAGTAGGGAAGAGGAAATTTAAAATGAAATATTGCTGAAAGATAGCACTCAACATTATCATAATTATATATGTAAGGTCATCTATTCTTTCAAATAAAATACTACAATTAGAACACTGACAGAATCTAATAAAGAACATAGGCACATCCTAGCATAACATATTCAGCTAAGAAACAAGTGGTTTAAAGTATCAACATTATTACAATCTTAAAGATGAGGAAATGAAGCTTCTTCAAAGCTAAGCAATATTTCCAAGTCTATGCAACCAACAAGTTGTAGAGGCTGTATCTTAGTTACTTTTCTCTCATTGCTGGGACAAATACCTGACACACAAGCTTAGGGAAGGAAAGGTTTATTTAGCTCAGGTACTTGAGGTGTCATAATTTAAAGCAGCCTTAATTACATAGCAAGACCTTGAGACTACACTGCCATGTCCAGGATGATTCAGGATGATTTGCTCCATACCTCTTTCCTTATCAAAATCAATTAGAAAATGTATCATGTCCACACCCTGTGCTCTGTATTACTATTATGAGGGCAATATGCAATATGTCAGTTATTGCAATGTACTATTAATGTGTTGTGAAACTATCATATTGATATTTCTTATTAAAAGTAATAAATATAAATATTTGAGCATGTGTAATGCAGACACTCCTGTAAATATGTGGCTATGAATCTACAAATTGTGAAATAAACTTAATTTGCAGTAGTTATTGGTTTATTTCATTTATGCTATAATGATATCTACTGATACATTTGGCTGGGCAGTCCAAAGCATTGCCTCATTGTAATTAGTTTTATAGGGAGCCCTGGGCTACATTTTATATTCTTAGTTTTGCTTTGAAAATAAATTAATAGTAAAGCAAAAAAGAAAAAAAATTGGGTGGTACCAGGAATTAATCTGAAGACCTTGAGTTTTCTGCATTCTCAACCCCTATATTTTTTTAGAAGAGTAACTTAAATACAAAATGCATTTGGAAGAGTTAAAACAAAAATCAATGTTTATTGAAAGTGTTAATGTTTAATTGTTTGATCATCTTACATGCATATGTCTGTTGATCTATACTGATTTGATGATGAAAATATGTAATGCAACCACTGTTAAATTTTTCTTGTTTTCAAATTCTGTACTATACGTACTGTTACTTGTTACTTTTTTTTTCTATCATTGTTTCTGCTATTCTTACTCTTTAAAATAAAATTTAAAGGGGCTGGGGAGATAGCTCCATGGCACAAGTGCCTGCTTGGCAAGTACAAGGTCTTGAGTTTGAACCCCAGTCCCTAAAAAAAAATAAAATAAAATAAAAAATAATAATAATAACTAATTAATTAATTAATTAATTTAAAAATAAAAATAAAAAAGAATTCTCACCCTCTGAAATCTTTTTTCTTAATTGATAGAGCCCCATATGGTATCTTGTCTGATCTCTCAAAATCACTCTCTCATCTCCTAGATGGAATGTTATTTTACTCCTCCTCCTCCTCTGTTCCATATTTCTACACTGATATCTGTTCTGGTCTTTACTAAGCACTTAGTACATGAACTCCACATGTCTTCTTTCTAACCCTTTGATCAACGGAAGCTCAGAGAGGTAAAGGAGGTTGCCCAAGGCCATTCAGCAAGAAGGAATGGAACAAGATTCTAATCTTGGTCTGTCTGACAGCCCAGCCTGACGTTTGCACCACTCATCCTATTTAAAAGCCACTGTAGCTGCACACACCACTGCCAACTCTGTTGCCAAAGATGGAGATGACACAGCTGCTACACAGCACTGTGCCAGGAGACACCACCATGTCCGTCTTCATCTTCTCATGTCTCCCTATAGACTAACAAGCATCTCTGTTAGGGCATTGTTTCACTCACAAATAACCCTAATTGGTGCTCTCACCCCCATCAGTAGTGTTGACACAGTACAGTTCTTTTCAAAGGCTCCTCCATTATCTTAAGAAATAGGGCCCTGATGAGTCAGTCCCCATGGACCCATGAACTTGTCTAAGCATGTCTGAGTTCAAAAGACAATATTGCTTAGAACCAAATTGAAGTTCAAAGTCTGCTTAAAATCCAGCTAATGTTTCTAAAATGCTATGTTTCGGAGAAACCCATCCTTTACAAACAAGAAATGCAACTGGAAATATAACTGTAAGACAAATAGGAAGAATCAGATCAACCACAGAGAACATAGATTCTAACGTTGAATAGTTAGGCTGAGAAATAAGAAAAAAGGATCTTTCTTTTACAAAAATAGGTTTAGTAACATTCAATGCTCAAAGGCTATTTACAAGTTAAAAGAGCCAATTTATGGAGATATGTGAGCTAAAGAGAAAGAAAAGCACTGTAAATGCAAGGCGTTAGCTAATTAGAGCTTACAACTTAAATTATGAAAATACTCTGTCTTCTTTATAAAGTACCTAGGTAAGGAACTTAGTCTTATTTTTACTTACCTGATTAAAATTTTAGTACTAAATTTGAGCCTTAATTATAGCAACAATAATTAACAACTCAGGTCTTCACAAAACATGTATAAATACATTTTTTTCTCTATCTAGAAAATGCATATTTACCCTATCCCTAAATACATATTTGTATGTACATTTAACTGTTTCACTATAGTGTCAGTTTAAAGATAAGTTTTCACCATAGACCACAAATATGGAAGAGAGATGACAGGTGACTAGATGGACAGACAGACAGAAGGGTGTTTATCCTTGATGGATGACCCTGAAGAGGGAGAAACTCAACAGGCTTTCATGACTCTTTCAATCCAGCAGATAAGAGTTTAAGAAACTAAAGATAGTCTTCTGATTCTCTAGTGAGTGGGCAGAGACTGAAATACATCAAGGGAAGAATAAGGAATTCAGTCTTTACGTGTTGCATGCATGCTAAGGAGCCTGGAATCCCCTGGGGAGAGTTGAAAAAGCAGAATCTAAAGCCTAGAGAAAAGTTCAAGGCTGGCTATTTTGTTTTCAGTAATGATATAAAGAAAGTACTTTGACATGAGAATGAAAACACTAAACCAGGGAAAATATCTGTTCTTCCTGGACTTAGAAATAATGAGACTAAAAACAATTCAAGGACAGAATTCCTGTAAATGCCAGCACTGAAGGAAAAACAATGTAGGAAAACAGGCAAAAAGTCCTGTGTGGAGCCAGGAAAAGAGTGCAGAAAATAATGGGACCAGAGCACTAAATGAAGCAAAGAGTTCCAGTAAAGAAATACTAAAAAGTGTGAGTAATTAAAAGGCTACCGTGACCTTTGGAGGAGTGGTCTCAGTAGTGTGGTGGGTGCAGAAGCCATGGTTTTAAGAAAAAAAAAAAAAAAAAAAGGAAGAACCAGAAGACAGAAACCTCCATATAAACTATGGAGCACTTGAAAGGAACATTAAGACCAGAAGGGGCTTGTGTTTTTCTTTCTGAGGAGGAAATCTGATTCAACTTACGGGTAGGAAAAGGAGCTGAGGAAGGCAACCAAAGAGCCGCAGAGAACAGCCCACACTGTACTTGCGGCCACTGGCTGGGAGTTTCTTCTCCCTGAACTCTCAAAGGATACTCAGAGGAGGTTAGAGAACCCATGAATAAGAAGGGTGCTTGGAGCACTCATGAGAAGGCCACAGAAAGCCAGGTCCATGAGAATAAAATCTTGGAGAGTACCGCAGACAGGATGTGCTGTCCAAAGGGGCTGGTGGGCCAGCTCTTATCAGCCTGCCAAGGCCAAGAGTAGGACAGAGCAGCCATACTGCACTCAAAGCCAGAAATGGCTCAGGGAAAGATGAGACTGCCTGCAGTTCTCTGACTCTGCTAAGACAATAACAGAAGGAAGACCATCTCATAAGACATTTTCAAAATTGCCCCCTTCTTGGGCACATACATTTGATTTCAATAAGGGAGCGTAATGTTAATGTAAAGGATCACTTTTCTGAAACATGACTGCTATCCTGAGCAGTGAACCTAAGCTACCTTAAGGACCCGAAGAACCCAGAAAAGGGGTCTCAGAGGAGACAAGCACTCACACAAGACAGCTGAAAACCTACTGCACCTAATCACTTAATGCCATACTCAGGCCTCTTCACAATAACACCATTTAATCACATTTCTAAAGCTCTTTCATTTGACAACTTGACTTCTTGTTTGTTTATAGCTTATTATTTATCCTTACCTTGTCAATGTGATTTGTTATATTATGTCAGACATGTCCTTCTCTGCATGGAAGACGAAAATTAACTGTGAAGACTTCCCCTGACATCACATCTAAATCATGCAGGACTGTTTTCAAATATTCCAGATGAAACAAACTATTAAGGAAATGTTGTATACAAGAAGATTTAGGAAATTTACACATGGCTTCTACACCATGGCAGTGTAAGCTGTTTATATGAACTTGTGCCTTTTTTGAGGTGACAATGTAATCCCTAACAAAGCAGATTTGAGGTGCAGCGGACCAACCTCACACCCGGAGGATCGTAGACATCAGATCATGCCAGTAAAATCTGAATTTCAGTCTTTCTCTTAGAAGAAAGCAGGAGACACGAATCTATTAATGGAATTGAAAGTGAGATCATTTGAAAGAAAAAAAACAGGATGTATTTTGAATTAGGAATGTCAAAAAAGGTGGTAGTAGGTTTTCTCTGTTATGGTACTGGCTTTCTTGCCCATAATTTAAAAGGAATATTACAGAAAGCATTTAGACTGTTTCTTTTCTTTTTAGACTGTTTCTTGAGGAGGTTTCTGCCTACAGCTTTGTCTCAGAAGACCTTTTCTGCCTATGGGGCTGCCTGTGTTTATCTCCCTTCTGTTTAAGTTACATTTTCACTTTTGCAAGACTTTGAGCCCCAAACTCTCCTGCCTCATTCCCAAACTGCTTTTCACACAGTCCCCTCCCTCCATGTGCTGACCCCTGTGTACTTCTGATATTTAGCCATGGTCTATAATTGGCCCAGCCCTGAGAGGACTTGTTATCTAAGACAAGGCTCACAACTCACACTAATAGGATCACTGTTATACCACCAGGCTAAACAACTTCAATCAGACCCTTATCTAGACCTTGAAAGCAGGTTTTAGAGAAGTTCTAGAAAGAGAAAATCATATTCCGAGCCAATCCCAAAATAAATGAAATGTCAAGGAGGACAGGCAACTCTTTAAAATTGTTCTAACACATTTAAACATTATTTTTCTTTCTCTTTTCCTGACATTTAAATGTTCCCTGAGTTTTGTGCTTAGCTATTTCTCTTTTTGTATTCATTTATTTTATTAAATTTCATGGATGTAAGCATATTAATTCACTGTGAACTTTCACATTTATAAGTATAGCCTAATCCCTTCTTCCAAACTCCTATCTTGTGTAACCTGTACCTTGACATACTCATTTGAAGATCTGTAAACATTTCAAAAAATGAAATGTCTTTGTCTAGACTTGAACTTTTGACTTTCTGTCTAAAACATAGTCTGGGGGACCAGAGATTTAGGGCAGCACCATGGCACCTGCCTGGAAAGAGTGAGGTGCTGAGTTCTATTCCCAGCTCAAAAAAAAAAAAAAAAAAAAAAAAAATTCTCTCTGTCTAGCCCCATTGAATATGTGGACATGTTGGGGGAAAAAAAAGAAAGAAAGAAAGAAAGAAAGAAGAAGGGAATGAGAGAGAAAAAAGAAGGAGGGAGGAAGAGAGAAGAGGGGGGTATAACTGCTTATAAGAGGACAAGTAACTTTAAAATTGTTCTAACACATTTAAATATTAGGTGCTGGGCAGTATGTAAGCAGAAACAGATTCTTAGACATAATTTAGTGGATAATTTAAAAAATACTCTTTATTTTAAAAATGAAGGACAGACATCATAAAGGATCAATGCATTTTTTCCAAATGAGTTATTGGTTTAACAAATAACATTTAAAAATGTTTCTCTGAGTCCAGCCAAATAGCTCTGCGGATTAAAGCACCTGTAAGCAGGTACAGGGGCCTGAGGTTCGGTTCCTGGCCTGCTGTGCCAGCGCTGCTCAGGGCGCGCTGAGAAGGCAATTGAGACTGGGCGTGGTGGCACAAACCTCTAATCTCAGCTCTTGGGAGTCTGTCAACAGGCGGATCACTAGGAGTCCGATGCAGTACTGAGACCTTGAACACCCTGTAGACTCTTCCCTAAAATACAGGGGAAAAAAGTTTCTGTGACTTAGACATACAATCAAGCTCATGGGTATTCTACTGAAGTCAAAACATTCAACTGAAAACACTTTCACCTACCTTTTGAAACATGACCATTGAGACCCAGGTAGTGAGGGGAGGCCAGAAAAGCACTAGGTGTGTGCTTATGCTCTGGCGAACCTTAAAACCAAGTATTATAAGGCAGTGCTTCAAATGTGGCTAGAAGGAGCGCCACAAGGAAGAGTGTCTTGGCAGCGCCTGCGCGTTCCTCATCGCCCTTTCCTCGTCGCTCGCTGGATGCACATCACGCCCATGGACCTAGCTCTTCGATGGTTACCAATACCTGGCTGTGCCTAGCATTTCCACTCCCAGGACATTAATATAAAATGGAATACCCCTTTTTCCCCTCCGGCACCACAAGCACGCCCACAAATGCTTGTCACAGACCCTCCAGAGCAAGAGCTTAAGCGGCGCCCGGCACAACACTTCTCCCTCTTTGTGGTTTACTGAAAGCTGGAACGCTGCATGGTTTTTCCTTATTATTTGTTATTCAGTTGTAACTAAGACTCTGCACAGCAGGAGCCTTATCAAAGACTGCATCTTTTAGGAAAGGATAAATTATTTGAAAGCATAATTAAAGCTTACAGATAATGTCTCGGTCACATTCTCCATTTCCAGCAACTTTTTCTCTTCTTTCTCTTTCGCTCTGCCTTGAAGTCAGAGAGCAAGCTGACTACAGCAGTGTCACCAGATACCGCAGCCTAATGGCTGTGGGACTGCTGCCAGTTGCCCTGTAGACACGTTCTTCCCAATGGCTTATCTTGATTCAGTATGCTGTTCTTAATATCATTGTACAAAGAAGCTGAAGATTGTGAAACAACAAGGTTTTCCAATATGTTGCTGTGTTTGGACATGTAATAAATTAACAAGGGGATAGTGCGATGGAAGCCTTTGCATTCAATTTACATTCAAAGCACAAAGTGAAGGCTGCACCAGAAAGAAAGCTCCTCAGTTTATTCTCAAGAGTTTGGGTGAGCACAAAACCAAAAAAACTGAATCGCCACATGGCACGATTTATTAAATCTGGACAATGGAACACCCTACCCAGAAACCCAGTGAGCCTTCGCCCCTTCAAACTGTCAGAGCATAAAAGTAAGACATCCAAAAATCTGACAAAGTGTAAATGATAAAATACTGTTACCAATTTTCTTTAAGAAAAAGATTGTCTTACAAAAGAAGCTAATGAGAATTGCACAAGAAAAGGAAATTAGAAAATTTGGTATGGGACAAGTTTTTTTATGCAATTATTTTGGTCAAGTCATGTGTTTTGTAGAACTTTATTAGACATTTATAAACATATTTAAATAAAGTAAAACCATATTTCTTTTTGCTTCATGGTCAAAATGAAAAGAGTCTTCTGAGGTGACACTTAAAAAGATATACTTACCCTTTTCGAGGGCTTTTAAAAAGAAACAGAAGAGGGAAGTATTTTTTTAAAAAGTCAACTGGGAAAGGAGCATTTCTGCACATACTGACCATACGATGGTTTGTACAGGATTTGTTGGATAGATATCAGTGCTTTCATAGCACTAGGCCCAGGTCCAAGAACAGAGATTTAAATCTTAAATATGAAACAGTGCTTTGTTTTGCTTTTCTCATTCTTTGCAAAGCTCATTTTGTGGTTTTAGAAATATTTACACAAAAGATACTATCCTGAAAAACTACAACCAAGAAGCTGCCAACTTGATATTAGATGAGAGGTGGCCAAAAAGATCCCTGCGAAAGGAGTTTCCCTCCTTGCTTGATGCCTGAAATGTCAACAGTTGCAGTTCAGCCAATTGTGCTGATGCTTGACCTCTCTCTCCATGAGGTAAACTTTTGAGGTGGGGACAGCAAGCAGAGATTCTTCCATTTTATTCACAAAGATGTTCTGAGCCTTTGCAATGATTTGGTGAAACCAAATTATATCATACCTGTAGGTGTGTTTCCAAACTAAAAAGAAGAAGAGAAATTTCTTGAGAAAGATTTGGGTGAAGCCAGAGTAATAGGGCAGCTAAGCTTCTGAGGAGAAAAATAACCAAAGCCACCATCTGCATCCCCAGGCCCCAAATACCCCAGAATTCAGAGAAAGGAAAGTCAGAATGCCCTTCCAGTAACTACTTCATCTCCATCTAAAAGCTCAGCAATTTTTAAAACTAAATGAATCAAACATTTTCCTTAAATAAAACTGAAGACATTTATCCATCTTTGGTTCTCTCTCATTCTCCAGGTTTTCAGTGATTTCTTAGAATTTCAAAGAGTGCTAAAGTGAACTTTGAGGGCTGGGGAGATAGCTCCGTGGTCTTAGTGCCTGCCTGGCAAATGCAAGGACCTAGGTTCGATTCTTCATACAGCATGCCATGCTAGCCCTGCACCGAGCCAGCCTGGAAACCAGGCATGGTGGCACATACCTATAATCCCAGAGCTGGTGAGGCTGAGACAGGAAGATCACTACAGATACCAGCTGTTTAATGAGACCGTGTACAACATAAATAAATAAATTTTAAAAAAATAAAATAAAGTGAACTTTGAGAGCCAGCTCAGTATCTTTAGATATGAATTGTAAAAGCACAAATGTTTATATCCACCTACAGTAATTCATTGTTTCTCTTTACGTCTTAGCCTATAATAAACTATAATTTCTCCTTTATGTTGCTTAACCCATGCTTTCCTATTTTAAGATTATTGGTTATGTGGTTATGTAGAGAACATAGAAGCAAAACAGGAGGTGACTGAATTTCTTCTTTTGTTATATACACACCCATTAGTACATTCAGGGCTCCTTAAACTGAGGGGAGAACTGGAGTTTTTTATAAAAGAATCTTACAGAAGCAATTAAGTAATTCAAATATGTGTGCACATACATTTGATTTTAAAACACCATACAACAAGGAAATAAAAAATATTTGGTGGCTCCAGCATACATTATTCTAAAGGCATAAATCCTATTCTTTAAAGAAAAAAACTTTATTTAAAATCCACATTATCTCTGTAATTTGCATTAATTTGGCTGTTGCCAGTTCACAAAACTCTTGCCATGTACAAATAATAGCAAGTTCTCAGAAACTGTCCCAGTGGCTTTAACTTCCTAGGTGTTACTGAAGGTCTCATGCAATTATTTTATGTAAACGAATGTTACAGTGCTACTTCTTCGTATCCCAATTTTTTTTTTTTCTCAAGAAAAAGAAAGATGAAAACTTAAAATGATAGAAGGGAAAATTTCTGGTGTTCCTCAGTACCATAGAATAATGGTAGTTTCCATAACCTGCCATACATTTCATAAAATCTGGTAGAGAGACACTCAGAGACTCCAAACATAAAGAATGTTAGAAAGAGGGAGATACTAGCTGCCCTGACTTAGCATATGCTGTGTGCGTGTGCTAAAATATCACACTGTATCCTATTAATGTGCACGACTACTAAATACGAATCAAAACATAAAAGAAGTAATAGAATTAAGCAATAAATTTAGTGGACGGTAGTAATTTCATTTTTTCTTAGAATAAGTCTAAGTTAAGTAGACATTTCCCTTATGAGACAATCATTATTCACAAATCACTTCATCATTTTTCTTTTATCAGCAGAAAAATAAAAAGAATGATGGTGGGGATGGCTCTTCCCCTTCACCCAAGGCGACATTCATTTACCCTTGTCTGTTCGCCTTGTTCACTGTTCCCTGTAACATTTGCCAAGGCTCACAGGAAAAGGAAAACTTAACTCCAGTATTTCCTGTTGAGCTTGGAGTGCTTTGCACACCCTTGAAAGATGAATATCCCAACAGCATCAGAAAGAGGACATCTCTCTCTACCCTAAATTTCTATCTTTGCCAGGGCAGTAACTTTAGAGAAGATTCTAGGGTAGATCTTCCTTCTGGCTTAAAAAAAATTATCTCTAAAGATGAATTCACTTGCTTTCTATATCAGCTTTTTTGTAAACTATGCACTTTTATTAGGCCTAGCTCCTCTTTCATCTTCCAAAGGTGGAGATCTTTTTAAATTTGATTCAGTAACAGTTTTCCAAAAACATGGACCATAGTGGGCTCTTCTTACATGTAAATAACTATATTCCTCAACAACATAGCTAGAGTTTTGGAAGCAGGTGTAGTGGATTTCTAACTGGTAGTCACCTTATTACATGCTGCTAAATTAAACTAGTGTGGTACTGGGTATGGGAGGCCCACGTGAGGATTGTTGCCAGCAGCAGACGAGGCAGAACAGGAGAAACTTGCTGAAATGCTGCCTAGGGAAGCTGTTCAGAGAAGCTGTTAGAGCCGTTGGAAGCTGCTAGCTTTCTTGGGCTGTTCTAGAGGACCTTGTGGTGCTGGCTTTCCTCATGAACTTTGTAAGAGCTCTGGGCCTCATGTTGAGCATCAATTGCTGGCTCTGGAGGGGAAGACAGTGCACTGCTCAGCCTCATGGAGGAGCTTGTTGTATTGGCTTTCCTCATGGGAACTCAGCTCTCCTCATCACTGGAGGAGTTTGGACCTCACTGTTGCTAAGGATGGCTGTGGTACTTTTGGGGGAACTCTGGTGCTTTCTAGCTCCCGCTGAGATCCCTCAGCCTGCTAGCATAGATCCTTCATCCCTCTGGCACAGCCTTTCTAGCTTTCACCACTGACCTTTGGGCCTTCCCAGCACAGATCCATGAAGTAGGATCCAGACCATCAGCTAGATTCTTTAGTATTTAGTGTGTAGATAGATTTCTTTCATTTGTTGTGTATGATTCTTGGGTGATTCCTTATAAACTAATATTATAAAATGTGTCCTTATTGGATTGTTCTCCTAGTAAGAACCCCAAGCCACGACAGCAAGCTTATCTTAGACATCCACCCTTTGGTATGACAGAAAAGAAAGTACAGCAATGAGAGAACACTGTGGCCACCCCGCACTGAACTCAGTTCTCAGAGACTCAATTTTATTATTTACAAAGTGGTTTATACTATAGATCTCAGATTGTTGTGATGAAGAGATTCTGCCACATCCTATGTATTTAATCACAAGTAGTGGTGGTTCTTACAATAAGAGTATTAAAGCCTTTATTGTTATTTTGCCACACATGTTCACTATATGGTTTCAGGAACCTGTTTCCTCCTCCATGTATATGGCACTTTATTGTCCTCAGAGAACATATTAGGAATGACACTGTGCTCTAGGTGAGACAAGAGAACTGTCTCTACAATAACCAGAGAAGAAATAGCCTGTGACTCCATATTAGTCTGTTTTCATTCCTATGACAAGATACTTGAGGCTGAACACTTTATAAAGACAAAGTGTTTTCTCACAGTTTAGAGGCTAAAATTTCAAAATCAGGTAGTTCTATCTGTCCAGTCTCTGGATACCACTGCTGGGTCATATCACCACATGGAAGAAAATCGGAAGGAAAAATGTTCATAAAAGACATGAAGTTTGTAACAAGCAACTTTCACAAGAAATAGCTAAAGCTTCATAAAAATATCTTACAAAGCCCCACTACCCAATCACCTTACTGCAGGCTGCATCTCTTAATGACCTACTGCCTCCCAACATTGCCACACAGCGGGCAAAGCTTTTGGTACTTGAACCTTGGGCATTTACTTAACCCATATCAAACCAGAACTCTTGCTGAGAAACCACTGAGTGTGAGAGGAGCCTGCTGGCCACATGAATAAGGTTATTGAAAAGTGCACACGATGTTTATCACTGGAAGACAAAAAGAATCTCCAAATACATACCTGAGATCATTCAGGCAGCTATTCCAAAACTGTCAGAATGCAGTCATTTGGAACCTGAGGAAGAATTATAATGAAAGAGATGTCCTAGGCAAAGACATCAAGAACCAATGTGAGGCAATGTCATGGATGAAACAACAGCGGGCTGTAGTAGCCAGTGGGACCTCACGGAATTAAGATGACAGCAGGGACTTTGGAAGAGAAAGGAACTGCATGGTGGGCACAATTAAAATTTTGTGCAAATTTGGTTGAGCCATGACACCCTAATATAAGTTCAAATATCATTTTGGGCGTTTTTTAGTATGGATGAGGTAAATATTTAAATCAGTCAATGTTGGCTAAAGGATATCTCTCCCCATCGTGTCAGTGACCACATATAGTCAGTGGAAAGCCCAAATAGAATAAGAATGGTGCTTTCTCAGACAGTTCCTAGGGCCAGTCATCTCCCAACTACTTTATGATAGCTGTTTATTGTGCCTCTTCCAAGCAAGAGGGAATTCTACCAGCAGAGAGCTTTCAGACTGGAACTGTAAGACCTGTTCTTCCCTATGTCTAGACCAGATTCTTCTTCATTGCCTTCAGACATGAACTACACATTTTAGGCTTGATATGAGTCAATTCCTTAAAATAATCTCTCTCTCTCTCTCTCTCTCTCTCTCTCTCTCTCTCTCTCTCTCTCTAGATCTAGATCTAGACAGACAGACAGACAGATAGGGAAAGGTCTAAGAAGAACTGGACTCCTGCCACATGTAGAACAAGGTTGTTGCTACTGTCACCATGGTTACTACCCATGCTGTTTGAGGAGCTGCTCTCCTTTAGAAAGCAGCGTGAGCGCCTGCTTAGGCAGGCATGCAGGGACTGGTGTGATCCCCTGTACCACATGCCGCTCCAGCCCTACCACAGGGTGCACTGAGCCACCTACCAATAAATAAATACAAACAAAGAAAGAAAGAAAGAAGAAAAAAGAAAGGAAGGAAGAAAGAAACAAGGAAAGAAAACAAGAGGCCTGAGTAGACATGAGCTATAAGGCAAATGTCTGCATATTTAACTTTTTCCTCTTTATTTCCATTAATTACCTCATTTACTATTCTTCCCCAGTCTTCCCCTATGAATCAGAGGTAGCTTACCTTAAAAAGTACACAAGCAATAGGGCCATTAAAATAAGAAACAGTATGATCTAACATAGGAAGAGGAAAGGAATGTACCTAGAGAAAATTTAGGAAAAAATTATTGTGGGAATTAGTAGCTCTGAGATTCCTATAGTCAAAGACAAAAGTGAACTACAATAGTTTTCATGGCACATCATATGATACATTAATAAAACCATATAGCTAGTGTTCACCAGTTCTGATTTCCACTTCTTGCTGAAAACATGCAAAGCTACATCCCTTAACCTTATCATTGGGCAAGGGTCAGAGACAAGTTCCAGTCAATAATTTTTGAGCACAAATGTGTTACTTCTGAATTGAGGCTATACAAACTCTGCATCACTTCTATGAGACAAATATGTTGACTTAGTGCTGCCACCAAGTTTAGTTAACAGTTTAGTTAACAAAACAGGCAGTCAGCTTCCTGTCACTGTCACAAAACACCTGAGGTGATCAACTTACACGAAGAAGGCTCACCATATAAGGGCTTTCTATATGTGGACATCTGGTTCCATTGTTTTTTGGTTTGTCATAAGATAAAATCACGGTGATGGAATGTGTGACAGAGGAGAATGATCATCTTAGAGCAGCCAGGAGGCCACAGGTGGGGAAAGAAAGCAGTCAAAGACTAGAGAGTTCCCAAATTTAGGACCTGCTCCTTGTAGGTCCTACTTCCAAGGTTCTAATGCCACCCAATAATGTCATCAAATTGAGACTCCAGGAAGAGCCCGATCTACTGCTGAAATGGGGACCTCCTGGTCTGATCGCATTTCCAAAGCTGTATGTTTGAGCCTGCTGGGTTGGGGCTCAAGTCTTCAACAAATGAAGTTTTGGGGCAATATCAGATCTGTCCTAACACCACACAGGACATACTATAAATGACAAATATGTTTGGGGTGTTTGTCAATGGGACTGTGGAGCTGTTGAGTATCCCCAGCATAGATTTAGTCTGCTCTAGATAAAGCACTACGCACAGTGCTTGACCAAAGAGCTACTCAACAGCCATCCCTTTAACCAGTGGAATAAGGTGCGTGTGCTCTACATGTATAATATTTTCTGGAATTAAATTCTTGAGAACGTATGTTATTTATCTTTAAAGAAAAAAGTAAAGGGTCAATTTAGTACAAAAAAGTAGTCTTAAAGTGGATACTACAAAATGGTAGAGATCTTTAGAGATCTTTTCTTTTATATCAGCTTTTAATTTAATAATAACCGAGGCACTGTCATTCCTTTGAAGGGTTCAATAAATTCCTGATGATCTAGGAAGATACAAGACAGCATTCAGCCAGACATTAGAAATCTGTGGCCAAATCTGGACTGAAAAGCTATTTTGTTTGGAGAACTCTATTCCCTTTTGTTTTTACTTACTTGCCAATATTGATAAAAGAAGGGTCTCCATACAAAAATCTTGATAACTTCTGAGTACTCTTTTGTAAAAAGCCAGTTTTGACAACACTGGGTCCACATTCCCAGGAGGCAACCTGGAGATAGTAAATGTTCCTTTATTGTTGGCAGATTTTTCAAGTCCCCAAGTGCTCTCCCTACCCGCCTCCACTCATTTATATTATCTGAGTGGCCCTTTTGACACTTCACAATACTCTAAATTACAAAAATCCAGAATGCAGAAACCATCATTGGGTCTCAAACATTTGGAAAATTTAGAGTACTGAGTTCCAAATCACTATAGTGGACTTTTGTATCCATTAGGAAACTGAGCGTACAATTATTTGAAAAGGACTAGATCCTATTGGGGCAAAGATTAGGAAACCACAAGGGTTCGGATAACGTTCTGAACTTGTAGGAGGGAGAGGAGGGAAAGGCTATAAGGGAAGCTGTGCTATGTGAAGCTACCATGGGGCCTGAAGGAACTGTAGTCTTCAGAGAAAAGGCTTCTCCAGGACAAAGATATTTCAACCTTTCTGTCTCTGGACCTCTTGCTGCTGCTTCCCCATGATTCAACTTAGGTAAAAGCCAAAGGGTAAGGAAGTCAGTTCATTTTGTACATAGGTATACTTCCAGGAGCATAAAGGCAGGGAAATGATATTTAGAGAACCCAGAGGGGCAAACCAAAGATAGACAACTCCCCCATCAGGGAGAAATGTGGGGAAGAAATTATCCTATTTTTGACAACTGAATCATAAATGAGAAAATCTCTGCTAACATAGAGAATTGGTAGCTCCAACCTGAAAAAAGAATTAGATGACAAGCTATATTGGTTTGCTAAAGTGCCACAAACTCAGTGACTACATGACAGAAAGGCAATGACACAGAGTTCTGGAGATGAGAAGGCCAAAATCAAGCTGATGGCAGGGTTGATTCCCTCTGGTACATCTCGTAATATGTGGTTTATTGGATTGTAGCTC
The DNA here is from genome assembly GCA_004027025.1 of Myocastor coypus. NCBI lineage: Eukaryota > Metazoa > Chordata > Mammalia > Rodentia > Myocastoridae > Myocastor > Myocastor coypus. The sequence goes on along the minus strand of PVJA010013922.1, from coordinate 22,425 downwards.
CATCACCCTAACCTCTGCATCCATGCTGTTCTCCTTATGTGTCTGTCTCTGTGTCAAAATGTCCCTTTTCGAAGGATACCAGTCATACTGAATTACAGCCTACTCTAATGATTTCATCTTGATTATCTGAAGAGATCTGGTTTCCAAATAAGGTCATATTTAAAATGCTCAAGGGGAGATCTTCAATATTTTTTCAGAGGAACATAATTCTACTCCTAACATTAACTTAATTTTTAGACCAATGGTTTTCAGCCATATTGTGAAATGTGAAGTCTATTAGGTAGAACAGAAGATTTTCACAAAATTTTATTTTTGTTTGTCTTTTCTCATATTTCCACCTACAAAATAAAATTTTTCTCAACAGCATTGTAATTTATCGTTTTGTGTTTTCTGAAGCAGTATCATTTAAATGTAGACTCAAAATATTATTTTTATTTTAAAACACTGATGTAAACACTGCTCTGGTGGGTTTCCATAGTAAAGTTTAACAATAACGCTGAACAAGATAGCTTCACTGTTTATTTCCCTTAAAAAATAATTATATCCACATAAATAAATGCTTCTAAACATATAAGCACCATTTTGGGAAGAAAATGAAGTTTGCTATCTGTCATGCAGGGCCTAGGTTCTCTGACAGAATCAGTGGTGAGCTTTTAATATTGAAGAGGTTATAAATCACTGCCCGTGATCTCTCTCCTCCATCTATTTCTGCTGTAATACTAAAAATAAAAGTGACTTCACATAGACTGTAATAAACTCACACTTAAGAAGGATGCAATCATCTTTAAAAATCACATATTTCAGGAAGCCAGTATTCAAGAGATGTCAGGAAATAACCAGCCTTAAATTATAGAGCTGCCTTTATGAACTACGTCCAGATTCCCGTTGAGATGTTGCAGCCATATTTCCACCTTCATCAGGAAATATCCTGCCAATAATTCTCTCCAAGCCACTCAGGCGACTGGGCAAGATCTTACATTAAAAAAAAAGTTCTGTTTCCATCAACATACCCTGGAGTGATGAAAGACCTTACTTGAAATGTTTCAATCACTTTAATTGGCTCTTCTAAGAAACAACTATGGGTTAAGTGCCTCTTTTCCTATCCCAGTGCCATTTTCCTATGTAGAGTCCAATACAACTTCCTCCCTAGACACTATACACTTCGGTCCCTCTCCATCCTTGGCCCACGTGGGGAGCTCTTCCAGGCGAGCTCTTGGTCTGCCATTCACTTTTCATTCCTTTGATTGTGCCAGGTTCTCTTTTTGCTTGAGTAACTTCTTTTTAGCCCAGAAGTAGGATATTAAAAGCTGTTCTCAATTCTTTTATCTCCTCTTATTTTTTAAAGGAGCTAGAATTATTATAGACCCACAAATACTGAACAACATGGAGATTCTATTATAATTGAATTTTAATTGTTGATGAGAGATCTCACAAGATTCATGCATAAATAGCTTCAGCCATCTTCTAAAGGTTTGGCTCCAGCATCATGGGTATTCATTTATCCTTTTTTAAGCAGCTCTGGTACCTTCAAATCTCAATTAGAATAAGTGTGTTGCAGAACCAAAACATTGGTTAGAGAAGGTCATCTGAAGTAAACAGAATAGATGAAGAGTTCCAGTGGTTCCTGGACTCAGAAAAAGTGGGGAGATATAAGGAAGAAGAAATAGGACAGAAACTCAGTTATCAAAACAAGGACCAAGATACAAACTGGAGCTCAGAAATAAGCTTGAAGTTGTAAGTCAGAAAGCACAAGGGCAAGACGAGACTGGTATAAAGGAAACCTCAAGTGAAGTCAACTGCTGGGAGAGCGCAGGCCTTGGAGTGCGCTCAGGCTCAGCCTTGGAGTGCACATGTAGCAAAGCCTTCAGGAAAGACCAATGTATGGCATCGAACAGATCCCACCAACTTCTAAGTGTCACAGAAATTTCCATCTAAGGACTTAGTTTTGTGATCTGCTTAGCAACCAGTCAAAAGAAGGCTTCTTAGACTTAGTAAGTACATATTATTTATTCACAAACTTGACAAATATATTGACAGCCAGCGCTTACAGGTGGCACTCTGCTGCAGATAAACTGATGAGCAGGCAGAAGGGAGTTGGCTGTTGAGAGAATGGAGAGAGACAGGGCCAAGGGGAAAAGCAAGGGACAGATCATGCAAGGCGAGAGGCTGGGTTAAGGAGGTTGCGACTTGTTCCAAATGCAGAAGTGTTTAGACAGGAATGTGCTTTCCTCTGAGTTGATTTGCTTTCATAAGTATCATTCAATCACTGAGTAAAGATAGATTGCAAAATAAGAGGAAAATAACACCGGGGTGTCCACTTTGGAGGTTACTGCAATAATACCCATGAGAGGTGTTGGTGCCTCCGAGTAGGCGGACTGCAAAGGAATTATGAAAAATAATTTGGAGGCAAAACCAACAAAATGTGCTCAAGGATAGATAGGAGAAGGATGTGGGATAAAATCTAAGCTTAAAATGTTTGGTCCAAGCAGTCAACTGGATGGTGAAGCCCAAGATGGAGAAGAGCAGTGAAGAAGTAGGGCTTGGGGGAAGAGTGATGGATTATACTTGGAACGCATTGATGTTGGAATACAGACATCCAAGTGCAGCCTATGCCCAGGCCAGAGGAGGAGAGAGGCTGGGGCTAAAGCAAGCTTAAAATTGTTCCCTAACGTTCTTCCCAGTCTTATTTTTACTTTTAAATTTATATTTAGTTTACCATCAGTAAAACAAATATCTCTCAAATAAATAAAATAGAACTTCTTGCATATTTACCAGTGTTTTTAAAGTGCTTTTCGAAGTTTCTTCCCCCAAGACATCTGAGAATGTGTCATAAGAAATCTTTTTGTAAAAATAAATAACAATCGGATAGTAGTAAGGAGAACAGCGTAATTGCCTCATATTTACATACCTCTGGCTTATAAGAAAATTGTAAGAAATAATTATTTAGCCTAATTATAGTACATATTTCTTATTATAAAAAGCACCATCATTGTTCTTGCTAATTTTTCCTTGGATTGGAGTCACATTTTCACTTTAATACAAAGACTTACTGCCAAAACTAGACAATTAGGGCAGAGAGCAGAAAACAAACATTTGAAAACAATTTAGGATATGCCTCTGCCCCAAATTTATGAGCTCTGAATACTTCATACTCCTTAAGATAAATACATAGCTCATGTTGAATTCTTAGTCTTCACAAGGGTGCCTCTAAATTTAAACCCAGATCTGATAAAATATGTATGTCCCATGTGGTATGATAAATACACAAATCATGTCCAAGAGGCTATAGCAGAAATTACATCATTCATTTTCCCTTTCCCTCCTCATGAGACTTTCCTCTAATTGACCACAGAGAGATAAGAGTGGCCTGGCTGAAGCATGTTCCCCAACTGACCAAGATTGATTTAACTTCTCTGGCTGAGAGGCAGCTGCCCTCTTCCGCTCTTCTGCCTGCTTATTGACTGCCTGTAAAAAATAAGCCCAGTGCCCTAGATAACAGACACACTTTCAGAACCCAGATATAGAAAGCAATGCTATTTCTACTGGTCAGCACTTACAGAAGAAAACTAGAAAGCCCCCTTGAGCTGGCAAGCAACGGTTTTGCAGTGTTTCAAGGCGTTCAAAAGAGAGGGAAAAACCATTGGCTTGGCAAATGTCTACAGCGCATCACTTAACAGCCGTGGCAGACAGCTTGAATTATTTACCCTCTCCCACACTGGGCTTAGGGGCACTCTCTCCTCACCTTCACCTGTCACAAGATGAAACCGCACATCTGCACATTATGATCATGCACAGCTACTCTCTTACTTTCTGTGGCTAAGAAGACTTTTCTTTCTTCGTAGTAAAGAAGACAAAGAATCTTTTTGTTTGTTTGTTTGTTTGTTTGTTCTGAACCAGGGATTGAACTCAGGTCCTTATGCTTGCCAGGCAAGCATTTATTTTACTGAGCTATCTCCCCAGCCCCAAGAATCCTTTTTTATTCCACAAACAATCTTCAGATTATATTTCCATGCTCACTTCTCTTTGACTTTAAAAAAAAAGAAAAGAAAAAAAAAAGAAAAGAAAATTCGTGTGGTTGTTTATAATTCATTTGAAAAAAAATAATTTCTGTTGGGAATGTATTGTTAGATCTAAAAGTATTTTCCAGAAAATTCCTGTTTTGGAAGTCTCTAAATTACTTCAGGAGTCATTTCTTAACTACCGGAACCTCTCCCCAAACTCAAAGACCCATTTTGATATTACTATTTTGTTTGCATTTTCTAACTATGAAATCATAAGTGCAGTGTATGGTATAGGTTAGGGAAATATCCCTAGTACAACAGTCAGATCATCTGGCAGCTCATAGATTTACCTCCTTGTTGAGCCTTGGAGAGGCCTGAGCCCCTAAATAGCACACAGCTTCTCGGTGTGCAGAACTTTGTCAAGTGTTATTACAGCAGTGGCATCAGGGTTGAAAATAATAAGGAAAATGGCACCAAGATGGCGTATGACACCTACTTCCACTCTGCCTTCTTCCTCAGACACCACGTCCACATCATTCTTTCCTCCTCCCACTAGGCTCACTTTGAATACTCTCACCCATCCCTGATGATATACATACCTACTGTTCATCAATTCCCAACGTGCCCCTCTAGATCAGTTTACTGTGCTTCATATGCATAGGTCTGACCCACAGGTAACCCAAATTCAAGGTAACCTTGACCAAAGAAGCTCTCATTGTCTGTTCCTCCTCAAGCCCTTCAATTCATATTCTCCTTACAACAGTACCACGTGCAAGCCAAAGGGAAATACCAGACTCTTTCATCTTTCCTTCACTCATGTTCATGCCCAGATTGAATCATGTGAGTCCAAATTTTTTAACATCTCTCAAATATATTCCCACATGCAAGGTGTGATCCAGAATCACAGCAAATGTTGAAACTTCTAAAAATATTATAGCAGAGGCACATTGTCATTAACTCCCCTCAAAATAGTGTCCCTCTGTTCAGCATGCCAACATTCTATCTACTTTTTGTTGTTTTGCTTTGCTCTGCTTTGCTTTCTTTGGTTTTGCTTCTGAGACAGGGTCTCACTACACAGTTCCACTGGCCTTAGAATCACTATGCGGCCCAGGCTGGCCTTGAACTCACAGTGATCCTCCTGTCTCATCTGCCTGAGTGCTGGGATTACAGATGTGCACCCTGATGCCCACCCTCATTCTGCTTTCTTTTTCTTCATTTGTTTTTGTTTTGTTTTTCCTTTTTGAGACAGGATTTCACTATGCATTTCAGGCTGCCTTGCGCTTACTTTGCAGCCCAGGCTCATCTTAAACTTGCAGTGATCCTCCTGCCACAGCCTATTGAGTGCTAGAATTACAGGCATGCACCACTGCACTTGGCCTTCTGGCAATATAGCTCAATGGCATAAGTGCCTGCCTGGAAAGCACAAGGTCCTGAGTTCCATTTATGGTGACAAAAAAAAATCCTCAAGAAGCACATCTTTCTCCTTTCTGATGCAGTCCTGGAAGTTGTTCTCTTCTGAGCAGACTTTTGGAAACATGATCAGACATGGTGAATGCTACTGCTACCCAGTAGAAAGGCATGCGTGATAAAACATTACAGTGCATTCTGTCTTCTTGTACCTTAGTCACTGGCTCTGGCACTGTGCGACTTCTGGCTCTATGCCAAAGTCAAAATGACCATAAAGGCAAGTGTTTTGAATTGATTCAATACATTGCAGCAGCCACACTGCACAACTAAAGATGCTCACAAAAAAGGGCTTCCAAAACTGCTTCAGAAAGTGACAGGAAAGGGGCCTGGGCAAGCACAAAGACCCAGGTTCAATCCCTGGAACTGCATGCCCTGCTAGGCCCCTCCCTGAGCCAGCCACCAATACCGGCAGTGGTGGCGCACACCTGTAATGCCAGCATTGGAGTGGCTGAGAGGGAAGATCATTAGGAGTCTGAGCTGCACAGCAAGATCCTGAACCAAGTAAATAAATGATTTTTTTTAAATAGTGACAAGAAAGATAATTGTGCTGAAGTGAGGGAAAGCATTTTGAGGAAGATTAATGGTAATGTATCTTTTACTATAATAATTATTCATTAAAATATTAACCGTATATCATGCTTCATAGAGTGAAAACAATAAGATTTGCTTCTATGGATGTAGTTAAGCATGATGTATGGCTAGACCCCCCTAGAGACAAAGGGTGTTAGGAAGCCTTCCCAGAGTAAGTAATTCCTAAGCTTAAATGAAGAGCATGAAGCCCTTGCTGGCAGTGACGGCAGTATGAGCAAAGAGCAAACAAGTTAAACCACAACCCCCTCTGTGTGGGCGGATGGTCAGGGTGAGCACAAACGCGAGGGGGGCCAGCCAGCAAGAACAGAAAGAGAAGCTCTCGGTGGAGTCTGGAAGGTTCGGTTTGCTCTTATGGGCTGTTGGGAGCTGCTTTGGGGATTTGCACAGGACAGGAGCAAAATAGAAATGATTTTCACGAAGTTCTTTGTGCAGTGTGGAACTATGGATGAGAAGGCAAGGTAGAGTAGGGAGCAGCACCGTAATGCAGGCGGCAGGTGAGCCTTCTCTTTGCAGTACCACTCTACTTAATCTGCATTTTCCTCACACCTATGTGACTTGCCATGTCTTCCAGGGTAGCTTCTCTAAACCTCCTACGGTCTTTCATTTTCCACTTCCTTTTTTTAAATTTATTTTTTTACTATTTTTAACAAGAAATAACCATGAGACCATTTCAAAACATGTTAGTAATACAGCCCCAATAATTAATACAATGCATACTGTCATCTTTATAGTAGTTATTCAGAGTACAGGATGTAGACATGATAGTTTTTCTAATCATTGTTGGTATGAAAAATTCTTCTCATTGATCTAAGAGAAAGAAATCAGTGTGGAGATACTTTAAAAAAAAATAGAACTGGAAATCCCATTTGATTCACCTGTCCCCCTACTGGTAATTTTCCCAGAAGAACTGAAAACATCACATCATAGTAATATCTGTGCACCTATGTTCTTAGCAGCACAATTTGTGATAGCCAAATCTTGGAAACAACCAAAATGCCCATCACCTGAAAAATGGATGAAAAAGATGTGGTATTTTTATATAATGGAATACTACTCAGCTATAAAGAATGATAAACTACAAAATTTCATGTATAAGTGGATGTATCTTTGTTTATTTATTTATTTTTTTATGGCCGGCTCAGCCTGCCCTGAGGGCAGGGCTGGCACAGCATGTGGTGCCGGGGATTGAACCAGAGTCCCTGCAGCTGCCTAAGCTTTCCTAAGCAGGTGCTTTAGACCACTGAGCCATCCTGCCGGGCCTCATAAGTGGATGTATCTTAAACATATACTCATAAGTGAAACAAACCAGACCTACATGTGTAAATATCATATGGTTTCCCTAGCGTAAGAACTCAAAAGAAGAAATAAAAATGGAAAAGTATAATACACTGAATGGAAACCAAGGACTTAAGCATTAGACAATGAAGAGACAATAAGCAGAAAAGATAGGAAATGTGGCAGGAACAAAACTATGCACTTATATACACAGGATGAATTAGGCAATGTTCCTAAGAATCTCCAGAAGATTTTTCACCTTGAGGATAGCAATGTGCAACACTAAAACTATGCTTGGAATGCCTGTCATTATGGACTTTTAGATGTGTGCTGCTTCTGATGTAATTTCAGTTACTGCTACTCTCTCTCTCTCTCTCTCTCTCTCTCTCTCTCTCTCTCGTAAATGGTCATTTTAGAAGAAATCATTTTCCACTTCCATCTCTGCCCATTTCCTAAGATGTAGGCTTCCTGGTTGTTGCAGTTTGTGTTTGGGTACTCCCCACAGCACCCCAGAACCTCATGCCGTCATGTGGGGCTGGCTCTTCAGAGGTTGCTGGATGTACAGTTCGTAACTGGTTGCTTATAAGGTGCTGAGATTAGGAGTGTCCCAGTGACGCCTGCCCTAGGGCACATAACCCACAGACAGTGTAAGGGATGAAGGACAGTCTCTCCATCTTTTTGCTTTTGTTGCTTCTGCCCTCTTCTGCCACTATGAACTGTTGCCCCTCTGGCCATGTGCTAACCTACTTTGAATCCAGTGGATTATAGACTAAAACCTCCACAAACTGTGAACTAAAGAAACCTTCCCCCTTTAACTTGAATGTTGGGTATATTTGTTCCAACAATGACAGAAAAGTAAGACACTGGTCTTGTCACCACACCATACTAGATGTTAAATGTATTTCTTGCCTAATGCAACCACTTAATGCTAACTAAATACTACCTTCTCTTTTTAATATATTTTTCATTTCAGTATTTTTAGTTTTTATCTCCTCTAAATGAACTCAAAACATCTGAGGGAAAAGCCAATGCCTTGACTATCACAGAGAGAAATATGTTTCATCACATTATACAGTTTATGCAGCAATTAATTTGAACAGGTATATAATATACAAGATATATATTTTATATAATATATAGATATATATATTATATAAAATATATATTAAGGATGATACATATATATCATCCTCAATCATACCAGAAATTTGATGTCCTCATAATCTGTGTTACAAGATCAGATTATAAGGGAGATCGTATAATGAAATTCTTTCCATTCTTTCATAGACAGGAAACCAAAATTTACTTAAAGAGGTCTAAATTGAATGTACATAATATTTCAATGTTCTGAATTGTGTCCTTCCACTCTTCACACATTGAAGTCCTAATCTCCAGTGTGAATATATTTGCAGATAAGGATTTTAGGAGTTCATTTAGAATAAATGACATAGGGCCAGGGAGATGGTTCAGCAATCTAAAGTGCCTGCTTAGGAAAGCTTAGACAACTGCAGGGACCGCAATTCGATCCCCAGTACCACATTCTGCTCCAGCCCCACCCTCAGGGCAGGCTGAGCCAGCCATAATAACAATTAAAAAAAAAAAAAAAAAAAAAAAACACTACAGGAAAGAGTAAATGACATAACAAAGATAAAGTTCTAATCCAGTTCAGTTTGGTGGTCTCATAAGAAGTGGCAGAGAAAAAGACCTCTCTCTTTCTCCCTCCTGCTCTCCTTCCCTTCCTCCATAAAGAAAAGGTGATAGGAACACATAACAACAAGTTGCCCATCTTCAGATCAGAAAAGAAGCTCCCCCAAAACCATAGTTTCCTGTCTCCAGGAGAGTAAGGATATGAAATTCTGTTATTTAAGACTCCTCCACTCTAGGGTGTTTTGACCACCCAGCTGTTGGGCTCATGCAGTAGCTTCAGGGCTCAAGGAAAGCTTCAGGAAGAGATTTACAGAGAAGAAAGCATGGGTGATGGGGAATTTTTACTTCAAAAATAGCTACAGGAGCTGAATGCCATCAAATACTTTTCTCCTCACAATTCATAATCCATGTTCAGCACAAATAAGTTAAGATATGATTTTTGATAAGAAAATACACTTTCACATATAGTCTCAAATTATAACTCTTCATACGAGTCTATTCAGATGAACTCTTTCGCTGAAAGTGACACAGGCTTTCACTTTCCCAAATGACAGTAATCAATTCCTGAGAGGTCATAGGGCACCTTCATTCATAACAGGAAAGATGTTCCCAGTTGAGGCTGTACCTCAGCAGTACTGAGGTACTGGTCTGCTACAGGCAAGGTCTTTGGTTCAAACCCCTGGTTTGCTAGGGGGTCTGCTACAGGCAAGGTCTTTGGTTCAAACCCCAGTGCCAAAGAGCAGCGAGAAAAGAAGAAGTTGTGATTCTCCTGTAATAGTATCACAGATCTCTGGGATTACTTAGAAAATAAATGATAAGGGCCAGTGAGATAGCTCAGCAGAATAATCGCCTGCCTGACAAGGGCAGGGTTCTGAGTTCAATCCCCATTACTGAAAAAAAAAAAAAAAAAAAAAAAAAAAAAAAAAAAAAAAAAAAAAAAAAAAAAGTCAAAGAATTGGAGCACGATATCAGCTTTAATGAAAACCCAAACTTGGGCACAGCTATAGGAAAAAGAAAATGGAGGCAAAACGCTGTCTTCCTACAGACCAACCAAATTCCTTGTGTATCTGTAGAATTTCTCATTCAAGGTGTGACAGAGGTTATAATGCAGCACTGAGCAGCTTCCATGATAGCCCTGACGAGTGACACAGCACCATTCTCTTGGACATTCTCAGTTGCAGCAAACACTATCGAGGAAGTCAGCGTTTCCCATTGTTGAACATCAAAACCCTAGGCGCTCATGTTTAAGCAAAAGATAACTAAAAAAGAGAGAAAAAATAAAGAAAAACAGAATTTTGCAAATTTTCTCTCAAAGCAAGACAAAATAATTCTGTCACAGCCATATCTCCACAAATGTCCTTCAGATATCTTCAAATATTTAGTGTAATAACAGTCATTCCCAAGTTAGATGCAGCCCGCTCTCTTTATTTCCTTCCTGCTCTTGTTCTTTTATGTACTCATTTATAATGCTAATTTTCCAGTTGTATTACAGCATAGGGAACACTAAGCCTACGTACTATCACTTTGAGACTGTGAAATTGATTAACAGCTTTTAAAATAGTACTCAGCAGAGCTCTGCCTTTTATTTTCTTAATCTTTTCTTTAAAATAAGCTTACAAAGGAAAAATAAAACATACAGTGGATTGGCAAAGGCGCGGAGGGATTCTCACCCTTGGTTGCTAGAGTTTTTCCTTGGCTCTACTGACTCTGACCTGGAAGAAAGCCGTTCCACGTGGGAAGATTAATTTAGGGGAAGAAATATGGATCACCTGAAAAATGAACATGCGACTGCGTTGTACCCGATATCCTGTGAAGAGAATAGAAAAGCTTCAGAATCTGCGAGGGCAGGAGCGGTGAGCACATTTCAACATCTCTAGAGGACAAAGGGTTGACTGTATTCATAGCCATTGTGTTGGCCTACACACAGCAATACGGAAGTTTCTTTGGACTTCCAGCCTCTGTAGACAATGCAAAGCACTGCTCAGTTAACTTTTCCAAAAACCGACTGACTTCCTGCCAAGCAGCAGGCTCCACCGCTGTCACACAGCAGTCAGCGCTTCCCACGCAAGCCACAGACCAGTCCTGATTTCCCATGGACTATTTCGGAGGCGGCCGTTGCATTACATTGGGAAAAGGGAACGGGAAGGAAGGGGGAAACGCTGCCTTTGCTTCTCTGGCAGTTTATTTTTAACACCCCTGAGAAGGTTTGGAACTATTAATGTAATGAGACTACATTTAAAAACAAACAAAAAGAACCGCAGGGCAGCAAGGACTCAGCAGAGGCAGTGAAGGCTGACTCCTTAAGCTACTACAGATGCCTCAGGGCCACGTGAGATGTTGCTCATGACCTGCATTAATTTAAGGAAAACCTGATAAGAAGCAAAGGTGTAAAGTGAGTAAGGTAGCTTCTCCCATGGTACTGATTTGCACAATGTTGGGTATGTTTTGTAACTCTCTGTTGTCTGTCCACTGAATTTCATATCTTACATACTTTTGTAGGGGAGTGGAAATTTTACAATCTTTTTTCCTGGTATTATTCTAGGTTTAAAAAAAAAAAAAAAAAAAAAAAACAAGATTTGATCACATAGCTGTAATTCAGGGCTGATCTGACTGCTAGAATGCTCATGAAACAGCCTGAGCTAGACAGCTTCACTCAAGGCCAGGCTACACCAAACTGTTAATTTAGATAGTGTACTCTCTGTATGCTGACATCTGCAATGTGAGCAACTACATCAAGGACAGCAGCGTGCAATACAAAACCCATGGTTGAATGCCTCTCATCTTGGTCCTCTGTGTACTTTATAATGTCTTCTAAATTATTATACTCTCTTTAATATAACTTTGAAAAATAAAAAATTAAGATTTCTTGAAAGCAAGTGTTAATATTAATATTCAAGTACCTGTCCAATCTTGCATAACTATATCTGTTAATCTGAGCAATAGATTTGATGATGAAAATAGATAATATAACAACTATTCCTGTTGTTTTGAAAATCTATAACATATGTATTGTTGTATATTATCATGTTTCTGTCTTTTTTCTACTTGTTTTTGCTTCTGTTTTTACTCTTCAAAATAAAATAAAGTTGAATTTAAAAAATAGTATAACCCAGGCTCTAGGACAATGCTGTTCCATTTACATGAAGACAAGGGCTGAACCATGAGTGTGGCCCTACGACCTGTGACCCGAAGACAGAAATGAGGAAAACAAAGACTTCTGGGAGAAAGCTAAAATCCCAACCCAGGACACATGCCGTGTGTCCTGCAACAACCTTTCTCACTTGGAACTTGTTAAAAGTTCATGCATATGGACTGCATCCTGTACATCCAATCATAGCAGTGAATGGTGAGAAAGGACATGCGCAGTAGACACAGCTGACATGAATCAACACTGTCAGTCTCGTCATCAATCATGTTCTGGACAACCCAGTGAGAGGCGCCTTAGAGCACGTACAGCTTTTCAAATTCTCAAACTCAATGCACTCAGCGCTTGTGCCACTTTCCTTGTTACTGGTGCCAGGCCTGTCACTCTGAGTACGCCACCACCTAGATAAACTTCATTAGACTTTGCTCCTTTATCCTTTCCATTGTATGCCAAGGGCCATTCTTATTCTATTCATTGTGCACAAAAACATAAAAACGCATCCAGGACCTCATCACCCACAATAATACTATGACACTGTGGAAGCTATACAGTCAACATATCTAGCTGAATTTCAAAACAAACACATAAAACAATAGGTAGTCACCACTTAGTGCAATGCTAAGAACCCTAGGAATATTTTTAAAAATCTTTTTCACCAGTTCTTCCTCTTGGCAGCCTGCCTAATGATGAGCTAAGCAGCAACTGTACTAGTTAAGAAAATCAGAGGCATAGTCATGGTGATGATTGCAGTGATAGCACCTAGAATTTTTTAAGCGCTTGCTCGTGATTGAACACAATAGTGTACACTTTAGGCATGTATCTTAGTTTTACCATATTTTTCCATTTATGGATAATATAAGTGAAGTTTGGAAAAGTTAGTATTCTGATAAAGCAACATTCTTATTAAGTGGTGCAGCTGGAGTTCAGAGCAAGCTCTACCTCACCCCAAATTGCCACACCCATAGCCCACACTCCTACCACACTCAACATGCAAGAAACATATCAGACGAGACAGACCGCTTTCGTCTCAGAGTAATTTACCTGGTACTGAGGTTTGGACGTCACTGTTCAGCCTCTCCCAGCACCCCATCACAACAGGAATATGGTGAAAGGAGAAAAGACACGGGTTAGGTGAGTGGAGAAAACTGTACCATCTCTCTGTGCCTGAGGAGAATCTTTTCCACCATGATCATCTCAGGTTTGAAGCTACTGGTTTCGTGTAGTCTAGAGGTCACTCATGAAATTACTCGAGTTCCTCTACATAGAATTTAGTCTTTCACAGACACCATGCTACAACTATTGTCACCGCTACTTATTGGCATACTCAGCATCCTACCAAATAGGACAGTGGCATTCCTCAACACTGTCCAGGGCCATAGTTTAGAATCCTTAATGTACCTTTGTCATGAACACATAGGTGCAATAAAGTAATTCATCATAATGTCTAAACAAGTGGTATAGTTTAAACCTGTCTGAAAGCTTGAGAATAATAGAAATCTAAATTCTAATTCTTTGCTTGAAACAGATTTAAAAAAAAAAAAAAAAAAAAGAAAACCACTGAAGCTGCCCAGATCCAGGCAGGGACGGCGGGCCCGATTCCTAGCATGTGACTCCCTGACTCGCTCCCAGGCTTCCACTCCCCCAGCTTCCCAAGCTTCTCTCCTTGGCCCACATGCCTTCTGTTTTAGCCTCCTTCTGCCCACAGAGCCTTATGCCATGATACGTGCTAGGACAAAAACCGTGATAAGTTGGTAACTCCCACATTATTAAAATAAAGAAGGCAAAAGTGAAATGTCTATGTTTAGTTAAAAGAATTTTAAGAAGTTGTTTTCACTGTCATATATATTTACTGTGGATAATTTTAAAAATTTGAAAAAATAAAGTGGAAATCATCTTTATTTTTAGAAACTGGAGATATCCACTCTAAGTGTTTTCTGTGTTTCTTTCTAACATTTTATGTATCAATAGACTTGAATGCTGCCAAAGTTACTGCATTTCCACACCATTTTAACCCAATCTATGGGTTAAAGTCATAGCAATAAAAAAAAAAAAAAACAGACATAAATTTCTAACCCAATGGCACTTGTACTCTATTTGCGAAGGATACACTATCAAACAAAAAAATTAGTCAGCTATATTATATTGGAGGGTGGCAAATCCTAAGGTGAAAACTGTCACAGGGATGGGGGCGGATTCTATCTGACTAGAAGGAAGGCAGCTACTAAGAAAGTGATAGTTTAGCAAAAACTTGGACAGAGAGAGAGAGAGAGAGAGAGAGAGAGAGAGAGAGAGAGAGAGAGAGAGAGAGAGAGAGAGAGAGATCTACACAGAACAGAGAGAGGGATCTCACAGAACAACATCAAATTAACATGGAATACAAAAGACTAAATACCCAAAGCTCAAAATTAAAGGAGAAAAGGTTTATTTAAACTCAGCATTTGTAGCTGGCTCCAAGACAGAGTGGCATGACAAAGGGGCAACACTTCATGATAGTGAAAGACAGCAAAAGTAATGAGAAGGAAAAGAGGAAGCAAACCTTTTTTTCCTTTCTTACATTATATGCAGGCTGCTTGCCCTACAGCGGGTGCAGCGCTCACACCATCTTCGGACCCTCCCCTTGCACAGGATGAAAATGTTTACAAAGTGAAGACCTTGGCCCCCTGTTGAGCCATGTAGTTAAGTAGTTAAACTTCTGAACTCCTCAAGGTGACACAGTGAAATCAATGATTACAACATCCTGGCATGTAAACAGCAACTCTAGGGCATGTCTTCTACATCCTAGGTTGTAGAATTATTGAGTTACTTAGTTAAGCTTCTAAACTTCTCAGGTCTATACAATGTATCTACCATTATTGTTATTGTTTGCATCTAGTTGTCCCCCCAAAGCCTCATGCAGTCATGGCACAGGCTTCTGGACTTTGTGATTAATTCATTATCCAGTGCTGGCATTATAGGTCAGAGCACTGCTGGGATCATCGGTGTGAGTCCTATACCCATTCAGAGCAGATAGACTGAATGCAGGCAGCATAAGGGAGACAGACTTGCTCTCTGTTGCCGTTGTTGCCTTTACTCCTCCCATTTGCTCTTACTGTTTTGTTGCTTTCCACCACCATGATGGACTGCCCTCTACCACATGCCACTCTGCATTGGACCCAGCTGAGTATGGATCTAAAGCCTCCACAAACTGTATCTAGATAAACCCTTCCTTCCTTATTTCTGGGTGTCAGGTATTGTCCCAGCAGTGAGAGAAAAGTAACCAAGACAATTACATGTGGGGAATCTTGCAGCTTTGTGTCAGGTAGCAGTTCCTGGGGTGGTTTTCCTCTACACATTTTGAACCCCTCCCCAAGACCTGTTGGTTATATGAGGCTTGTTCTTCTAACAAAGGCAGAGCACAAAACAGAAAGAGCCACTCAACGGCTACTAATGTATCATCTGCCAAAACAGGATATGCTGTGTTCAATTTCAGAGAAGTACAGGTAAGTCCCTGGTGTGTAATGGCTCCATTTTATGGTGGCACAAATGCAATACAGACCTAGGTAGAAGCTTCATTTTGATTTTTAATATATTTCAGACTAGTTGTGTGCCCACTCAGACCTGTGGTAAACACCCAACACTAATTTCAACCACACAACTGGTACCCACACAACCATTTTGTTTTTACTTTCACTATAGTATTCAGCAAGTTACATGAACTAGTCAATGCTTCATTATAGAATAGGCTTTGCATCAGATGCCTTTGCTCAAGTGTGGACTAATGTAAATATTTTGAGGATATTTAAGTTGACTAGGCTAAGTTTTGGTGTTTAGTAGTTTAGATGTGTTAAGTGCTTTTTTTGACTTACAATATTTCAATTTATGGGTTTATCAGTGTTTTCATCATCATAAATTGAGGATCATACATATACTTCCCAGTGTTGTGTGAGGAAAGAGAGTGAATTTTTCTTCCAACAGAAAGTCCTGTTTGTTTTGGCCTATAATCTGATTCTGGAAGTCCACTCTCATGTGTGTCTTTACAAGGTATAAGAAAAATGCAGCGAATGCAGCTGCTGAGTATCATTGCACAGAATGGCAGGCTTGTAAAAATCACTATGGTGTGTCCTCAGCCAGCCTCCTCCTAGATCTGGTATCATGTGACCTCTGACTCTTCTCCAAAGTCAAAATGACCACAAAAAACAAACATTTTGAATCCATTCAGGACACTGAGGCAGTCACAACACTGCAAAAGGACACTCATGCAAGAGAACTTCTAGCATTGCCTTAGAAAGTAACAGAAGTCAGGCAAGGTGTTGCATGCCTGTAATCCCAGAACTCAGGAGGCTGAGGCAGGAGGATCACTGGAGACCAGCGTGGGCCACATAAACAAGTTCAAGGACAGCCTGCACTTCATGTTGAAATTCTATCTCGAAAGAAGAGAGAGAAAAAGAAAGAATAAAGGAGAGAGAAGAAAGAATGAAGGAAGGAAGAAAGGAAGAAAAAAGAAGAAGAGAAGAGAAGAGAAGAGAAGAGAAGAGAAGAGAAGAGAAGAGAAGAGAAGAGAAGAGAAGAGAAGAGAAGAGAAGAGAAGATAAAAGAACGTAACTGCTTAAATTCAATTTGGAGAGAGATTTACAGCAATATATTTAACAGGGTGTTTTGAAATATATGAAATGATTAGTATAGTCAGGCGTATTAGCATACTCATCATCTCATATTATTATTTTTCTTTTTTTCTTTTTTTTGTAGTATTAGTTAAAATCTACTCTCTTGACAAATTTCCAGTATGCAATATTATTAATTATAGTTCTGCTCTTACATATTAGAGATCCAGACTTATTCATCCTATATCACTACAACTTTCTGCCCTTTCAACTACATCTCTCAGATATAACACAAGATATACAAATGTATAAGAAATAATGAATGCCTTATGGCGGCCAGACACATGAGGAAGTGTGCAGAGGGCATCTGCACACTGGAGACTAAAGAATGTAGTCCAAAGTCTGAAGCTCACTGCAGTGTGCCATGCAAGTCTCTATCAGGAGAGCAATGGGTGTGTGACAGAAGGCCGATGAGTCTACACCAGCAGGCTGGAGGATCCAAGGCGGAAGCCAAGAGTCTGCGCTAGACCCAGGACATGACATCCAAGCTGATGGCGAAGACTGGAGCTCTTGCAAGAAAAATGGGACCCTCCATCCTTCCTCATTTTCCTTTAGGTGATGAGTCACTCTAGGTTGGGGCCTCTACAGCCTAGGGTGTGGAATTACTGAACAGAATTAGTTAAGCTCTTAGCTTCTCAAGTTGATACAATCAATTAATCACTACAATCTACTATCATTCTCCCCTTCTATAATAGTCAACTTTTTTTTCTGTTTAGATTCCACATGTAAATGAAACCATGCAGAACTTTTCACTCTGTGCCAGATATATACCCAAGGGAAATGAAATAATCACCTTATAAAGATATCCATAGCCTTATGTTCATTGTAACATTATTCATACTCCAAGATATAAAAACAAAGAATTCACTGACAACTGAGTGGATAAAGAAGTTGTAAGTACACAATGGGACATCAGTCAGATACTCATGATTTTCATGAATTTCAGAAGGAAATCCAGATTGTTTTAGTAACACATCTGTCTTTTTAGGTTTAATCATGTGTAGTCTGAACACATCAGTTTCCATGAGGCACACAGAGTATAATTTACAAATAGAATTTCTCAGGCACAAGTTTGCAATTCACTTGGGGCACCTTTGCTTCATCAGGCAGCTGAACACAAGGGAAGGCTGTGGTGGCCCTGCTCCATGTGTTTTGCTCTCTGGGAAGCACTAGGCTGCCTAGAGATCAAACTATGTCAGGACAATGAGAAAGTTGAAAAGTGGATTCGCAATTCATTCTGAAAGGAAAGGGAAAGGCAACTCAGATGCTTTCCTTCCTTGGCACAGTGGCCCCTCTCTTCAGCTCCTATTACACCTCAGCAGAAGCAGTAAAGTGCCTCCTGCAGCTTCAAGGGGCTGTGAAATGCAGTCCCTGGCTAAACAACTGCTTCATGACAATAGCTCTACCCTGTGAAGAGAGAGCTCAATTCTTTCTAACTCCCTTTGCCACAGCAGAGAAGGGTTTCACTGTACAGCCTTATGTAGAAGAACACACATCATTTTTAAGAGAAAACAAATTAGAATTAAAGCAGAAAAAATTATAAGCTATTCAGAATTTCACTTAACAAAGTAATATGAATTGTATAGTACTCATTGCAATGCGGTGTTGTCTTCCAGCCAGTTATTCATATTACCTGGAAGAAAGAAATGCATAAGAAACTAAGAGGAGAAAAAGTACAAAGAATTGAGAAAAGGAGATGAAACAAATTAAGCATTAACTGCTCCTTTCCATAGACCTGCAGAAATGCACAGTACAGTTGTCCAAATCATCCTGCTCATATACATAGATAAATCTCTTTCCCCCACTCCCTCTCCTGATCTTTTCCTCAACTCAGTAACTCTTTCCTTTTGAATAAGTTCATTCCCTTTGCCTAGTATCTATTCTTCTTCAGATTCCATTTTTCTCTTTTAGGTTCTCATACTAAGGAGACAATATGATGATGTTTGAACATGTTGGTCTGATTTATCTCACTTAAGAGTATGTTCATAGTCACACCCATTTATCAACAAAGACTCAAATTTTTTATCCTGTTTTATAGCTGAATAGTCCACTGTGTAAAAATAGCACATATTCTTTTACATTCTTCAATTGGTGGACATGGGGGTTGTTTCCAGGATTTAGCTATGACACTGCTATAAACATGTGTGCACATATATCATTGTGGTGTGACGCTTTCTGTTCTTCTGGAAAAATACTCAGAAAGGGAATAGCTGGCTTATATGGGATCTCTAACCCTAGTTTTCTAAGGGGACTCCATATTGATTTCCATAGTAGTTGTATCAGTCTGCACTCTCACCAACAGTGTGGAAGTGTTCCTTTTCCTTTGTACTCCTTCCAGCATTTGTTATTGGCTGATTTCTTGATGTTAGACATTCTTTCTGGGGTGAGTTGGAATCTCTGTGTTGTTTTAATTTGCATTTCTTGAATGACTAGTGATGTTGAATATTTTTTCATATGTTTATTTGACATTTGTATTTCTTCCTCTGAGAAGTAGTATACTCATCTCAGATACCCATTTTTGGATTGGGTCTTTGAATTTTAGGGGTCTATTTTTTTAATTCTTTAAATGTTCTATATAAAAGACCTTTGTCAGTGGGACAGTCAGCTATAATTTTTCCTAGTTTGTGGATTTTCTTTTTATTCTGCTGGAGATTTGCTTTGAAGTGCAGAAACTAAATACAATAAAATACTGATTGCTGATTATTTGAAGCATTTCCCATGCAGTTTGTTTTTTTGTTCATGAACTCTCTATCTACCAGTGTTGTTTTTAAGATTTCTACTACATTTTCCTCCAGAAAATTCAGTGTTTCTGCGTTAATATTTAAATCTTTGACTCATTTTGGCTAGCTTTGTGCTTGGCAACAGGCATGGGTCTAGTTTTAGCATTTGGACATGAAAAACCAGCTTTTCCAGCACCATTTATTAAAGACGTTATCTTTCTTCTAGCGAGCATGTTTGATACCTTTACCAAAGATAAAGTGGCTGAGTGAGAATACACATTATAAAACAGCAACCATATTATGTCACCTCTGTGATCTAGCAAGAAAGCTAAATGTGGAAGATTATATAGATGTAAACGTAGACTTAGTGATAGACAAATACAGAAAAATCTGAAATTATTTAATAACAATGGCTGTTGTTACAAAGCAAGATTATAAGTAGCTGTTTCACTGATAAACTTGAAAAATTCATACTTACAAAATAAAGTATAATTATATAATGAGAAAATGATATGGTGCTATGAAAAGCTCAAACGAGTTTTGATTTTTCAGTATTATGTTTATTACTTTTTCCAAAAATCCATAGAAATACATTATCATTCTTTTTAGACTTTTGCTTTAAAAATCTTAATTGTGAAAAAAGCATTCATTATTAATTTTGATTGTTTTTTCGAGTAAAATGATGATGCTTTGATTTTGGATCTGCCTCTGATCTTGGTCATTCATTGAGAATGTTCAACAGAGCTTACACTACTCTGGATATATTGATAGTTAAGGAATTGTCTTTCAGTACACAAAAAAGCAAGAATAATAAGAGAATGTTAGATTTTTAGGAGGAACTAATTCAAGGGTCCCTTATGTCAAGTTCTATGTCAAAAATGTATATTCCCAAGAAATGGAGACCTCAAGTGACATAGAAATTAACATAGTCATTCATCTATAGATTTCAACCTGAGTGGACTCAAACTGCCGGATAGTAACCTTATATTTGATTATCTTTACTGACAGCAGGAATCTAAATGAATGTCTATTACATAAAAAGTTTACCTAAGTCCCTTGTTCTGAGGGCCCACTGAGTTTCCTACTGAGTTAGTCCAGCTCACCGAAGTTCACAGGTGTGCCTTCTCTTCACTTGTGGAAAGATCGCTTATGTCTATATGGGTGCTGGCTAATAATAAGATCTCCAGCAAAGCTGGCTGGGCTTGAATTCTAGTTCTGAATTCCCATCTGAGACGAAGTTAACCTTCTGGATTGGATAATTTACTATCTCTCCCAGTTTCAGTGGCTTCATTTGTGGAGCAAATAACAAAGATCAATGTGTCAGTTCAAGTAGAGTTTAGAACAGCACACACAGTCCATAGGAATCACACAACAAATGTCAGCTATTGACTTTGTTTCTAGCTGCCACATGGTGTTCTTGTGGAAAATTTGTCTGACAGATGAAACTACCCACTCTATGAGGATTACCATGTGAGACACCTCAGTCTTCAGTGTAGAACTATCCTACTTCCTCAAGGACAAACTTGACAACAGATGTACCAGATTTGGGCTCCTGGGTCTGGAGCTTCTTATCTGTTCTTCAGGGAAACTCCCAAATACCTCATAGAACAGTCACCAGTACCTACAGTCCTTGATTAGGAATGGTTGGATTCACCTCTTCCCCTTCCCAAGGAGATCCAGGCAATAGGCTCAGCGATGGCTTCAGAGCTTCTGATGATAACAAACAGCTGGCTGCAGGGTATGTGACTCAGGTTCATCACCACAGATCTAGACAATATTTAAAATCACAAAGTCATGACACATGAAACAAGGAGGATTGCAAAGTACTTAATGTATTGCCTGATACAGTATAAGTAAATTTTTGTTCCTATAACAGCAACACGCCTTGCCAAAAGTTAAACCTGATTTTCCTAGTAAAGAAGAGAAATGGGGAGAATCACAAAGACAGATAGAGAAAAAAATATTCAAATTAACATGGCAAGAATATGAGCAGGCAGGCCTGACAGCTCAGCGAATTAAAGGGCCTGCTTAGGCAGAGTGCAGCAGCCGGGGTTCAATCCTCAGCATGCCATGCCAGGGCATGCTGAGACAGCGACCGAGACTGGGGGTGGTAGTGCACACCTGTAATCCCAGAACTTGGGAGGCTGAAAACAGGAGAATCACTATGAGTTTGATCTGTGTAGTAAGACCCTGTAGAATCTATAGATCTTGTCCTAAACACATTTAAAAAAAAAAAAAAAAAGAGTATGAGCTGATTCCAAAACCAACGAACTTTATAGTACAATAGCCCTAATTGTCTTTGTAAATTGATTATATATGACACCATATTATATACTATACATGATATGATCATCATTGCATATGATATAAAACTAAGCTATGTTTAAATTGATGATAGCATAGCTTGGCAAGATGAAGCCTTTCCAAAGCCATATGAATACAACAAGAAACTTTTCCTACAAAATATAAATTCAGACTGACTTGAATTTGGGTTATTTCAGTTTGGAAAGCTAGAAACGTTTTTTTTTTTTGTTTTTTTTGTTTTTTTTGTTTTTTTTTTTTTCAAATCATCTTATTTGAAGCTATCATAAATAAATAGAAATATAGAAGGTGTTAAGTGCAAGTATTTGCTTGCTAGGTGAAGATAGTGGGAAAAAGTAGATAAGAAAATAACTAGGGCTGGTGAGATAGCTTACCAGAGTAAGCACCAGTTTTGGCAAGCTTAGGCAAGCACAGGGACTGGGATTCAATCCCCAGTACCAGGTACCAAGCCAGCCTACCTCTGAGAATGCTGAGCCGGCCACCAAGACTGGATGTGGTGGCTCATGCCGTGAAAACAGGAGGATCACTACGAGCTGGGTAAATACAAAGAAGAAGAAGGAGAAGGAGGAGGAGGAGGAAGAGGAGGAGGAGGAGGAGGAGGAGGAGGAGGAGGAGGA
>PVJA010013921.1:0-48491 GCA_004027025.1 Myocastor coypus | reverse complement strand
GTAAAAGGCTTAAATCAACAGCTTCCAACATGGCCACTTTTGCCAATAACCCACTGCGATTATCGAACTTTGGATTATGTATACAACTACTTCCTCTTAGTTCAATGAGAAGAAATTTGGTTGTAGCAATAATGATTTGAAAAATTATAACACCTACACCTTGTGCTCTGCATCACTAATAGGAGGACAACAATATGTACTGTATCTAATATTTAAATGTACTACTAACATGTTTTCAAACTGTCACATTGTTAGGCATTATTATTTCATATTAAAAGTAATAATAAATAAATAAACTACTAAATTCAAAAAAATAAATAAAGGACAATAAAGTGGAAAAAAAAGAAAAAAGAAAAGTAAATTTTGTGCCCACAGATGATACCTGAAGTTGAATTTAAGTAGGAAGACAAATTCTGAATTGTTGAAAAAGAATTCAAGTGACTACTTACACTTTCTTTTCCATATAATTTTGGTGATTTACACTTTCCTGTAAATTTTTCCATTTTGCCTGTATTTTTAAATTGATTAGAGATAGTTGTGTGTAATATCCTCATATTTTACTATCTTAAATGCTGGCTATATATGTAATTATATCTCTTTTTATTCTTAGTATTCTTTGTTCATGCTCTTTAATTATTTTTATTGATAAATCCAGTGACGTTTTATTTTTAAAATATTTTGAGAACCAGGTGGTTAGACTTTTCTGCTGGATGGTTAAGACTAGGTTTAGCATGACAATATATAGTGTGCCTAAAGAGCGTCACCTACAGAGAAAACATTCTCTCAGACTTTCAAAGAAAGCAAACTGGTCAAGCAATGGCTATGGCTCATCCAGATGGCTGACACTGACAACAGTTTTACAAACCACTGTACATGGTTTCAAGGTAAGTCCTGAAAGGATTTGACTTGACCTTGGGAGATACAAAAGTTACATGTTCTGTTGTACAGGTCTTGCTGTAACTTAGCCTTAACCACCCAGCAGAAAAGTTTAACAACAAGGCATAAAACATAAAGCTAGATTAGCATGCTGAGCTGTAAAAGGCTTAAAAACAAAAGCTTCTGACATTACCAGTTCTGCCAATAACTCACTATGATTATGAAATATTGGACTACGTATACAATTACTTTCTCTTAGCTCAATGAGAAGAAATTTTTGTACCAATAATGATTAGAAAAATTATCATGTGTGAATCCAGTGCTCTGAAAAACTACTATAAGGATGACAATATTCATTGTATCAATTAGTGGGAATATACTACTAACATGTTTTCAAACTGTTGTATTGTTATTTCTTATTAAAAGTAATGCAGAAGACCAGGTTTAGCTATGTTAATCTTCACTATGGTATCTTCATTCATTCTTCTACTTTCCTTGATTTATGATTTTTTCTACATTTTAGTTAGCGATATTGCTTATCAAATCAACAGCAACTTTTCTTTTGCAATGCAAACATTCTAAGATTATAGTATTACCTGTATATATGCTGACTTCTATAAAGGCCCACAGTATCATATGTAACATTGTCATTTTTGATTTCCAATATAATTTCCTCTTGGATCACTTGAAAGAATTTGTAACTAATTCCACATATATGGGAATTTAAAGATAACTGTTTTTGGCTTTTCCTCAACTACATTATAGGAAATGAATAATGTTTATATGGTATCAATTATTTCAAATGTGTTGAAATTTGTTTCATGGACCAGTCTGTGATCATTTTTATTAATATTTGAGATAACATAGAGAAAATTGTGTATTCTCTACTGACCAAATGTGAATTTCTACATTCAGATCAAAATTATGAACTGTATTTGCTTTTTGAAAATGTCTATATATGGGCAGGGAAATAGCTCAACAGTCTAAGCACCTGCATGGCAAGCACAAGGACCCATGTTAGATCCTTGGTTCCACATGCTGTGCCAGCCCCACACCTTGCCAGCTCAAAAACTGAGTGTGGTGGTACATGCCTATAATCCCACCACTCAGGAGCCATAGCCAGGAAGATCACGAAGAGTCCAAGCTGTGTAGTGAGACCCTGTACTAAATAAATAAAATGAATATATTTACTTTTACAGGCCAATAAATGTATATTGACATCTGCTATCATGGCAGGTTTTTCAAATTTTTTCTTGTTTTACCAGTATTTTATTATATATTGTCAGGTTATTTTCTTAGATGCATACAAGCTTAAGCTTGTTTTGTCTTTCTGGTCAATTGACCATCTTATGATTTTTCATTGTTGCATTCATTTATTAATTATAAATATAAAGGAGGCTATTTTTATATCATCTACTTTCATTTCATTCTGACCTCATTTTACTTTGCTAATTTTTTCTCCTTTAATACTTTTATTATATTTTATAATTAATACATTGCATAATGTTGTCTTTGTCATAGTTGTTCAGAGTACAAGATGAAGACATAATTTCTTATCTGAACATTATTAGTACAGATCCTTCTTTTCATTGCACAAAGAGAAAGTAGCTGTACATATAGTCCAATAGTCCATAACTGTAGTGCATTATCAGCTCATCTGACATTTTTGGAAGCTGTTGACTTGAGCCTTTTACAACTCAGCATACGAATATGGCTTTCTTTTTTATACCTCGTGGTTAGACTTTTCTGCTGGATGGTTAAGACCAAAATAAAGCAAGACACATGTTACAAAACATATGTTAATTTTTGTATCTGACAAGGTTAGTCAGGTCCCCTCAGGGTTAACTCTGAAAGCATGTATGCAGTTTGCAAAGCTTTCATCAGTGTCAGCCATCTGGATGAGTCACAGCCATTGCTTGACCATTTTGCTCTCTGTAGAAGGCTGAGAGGATGTTTTCTCTCTAGGTGACTCTCCTTAGGCACACTATACATCATCAATCCCTTTCCTCTGTGGCCCTATAATCTCGTTGAACAGAAAATTTGGGACTCCACTGAGTTATAGGCTGTTAAAGTACAGGTTCTTTTATGTCAGTGGTTCTCGACCTTTCTAATGCTGTGACCCCGTAATACAGTTCCTCATGTTGTGGTGACCCCAAACCAAAAAATAATTTTGGTGGCTACTTCAAAACTGTAATTTTGCTACAGTTATGATTCGGAATGGCTTTAGGCAACCCCTGTGTTTTGGTCATTCGCCCCCAGCCAGGGTCGCAATCCACAGGTTGAGAACCGCTGGTTTATGTCCTGTGTTCTTCTCACCGAACTTGAAAGGCTAAAGCTGAAATAGTGGCTTCCTTTAACACTTTTTAAGATTGAGTCTGTGGTAATTTTTTCTCTTTGAACATGTTTTTGGATTGTCTTCAGTTAAATTTTTGTCCATTTTATCTTTTGGCTAATATAGCATTTATGCCATTTATTTTTATTCTTTTAATAGGTGCCTTTGAAATCTTAGCATTACAATTTAACTTACAAAGTGCAACGATAATAATATCTTCACCTATCTCCTATATATTTTATTGTTTGTTATCCCACCTTCTGACTTACCTGATAGAGTCCACTTTAATAATGTTGCAATTATTGTTTTAAGACAAAATATTATCTTCAATATATACATACATATATCAATTATATTTGTTCACTATTCCTTCTTGCCTTTTATGCTACCACTGTCACTATGGAAGAAGTTTTTTAATGCATGAAGAGTATCATTTAGAATTTCTTTTCATACAGGTAAACTTCTTTTGGCTTTATTTACTGTGAATGAATTTTAGTCTCAGTTTTGAAAGGCAGTCTTCTTGTAACACATTTTTAAATCAAAAACTACTTTCTTTGAACTCTTTGAAGATACCATTCAAGTAGTTTGGGCTTCCATTGTTGCTATTGGAAGTCTACTTTCATTGTAATTGGATTTCATTTATCCTGTTTGAAGTACATTGTGCTTTGTGGATTTGTGAATTCAGTTTTCATCAGGTCTCAAAGGTTCATATCCATTATCATTTCAATATTGCCTTTCTTCCGTCTTTTTTATTTTCTTGTCTAGTACTTAGGTACATAGTAGAGTACTTTTGCATTCTATTCACTGTTTTTGTTTGTGTTTTCTATCTCCACTTGCCTTTATACTGCACTCACTAATTCTCTGTGAAGCTTCACCTTAGAATTTAGCTATTTGCCTGATATGTTGACTAATACATTGTTTTTTAATTTCAGCACTTAAATTTTTCATTTTAATGGGTTTTTTTTCCAGTTTTCCTAGTCATTTCTCCTGTATTTTTTTTTTTTTTTTGTCTTTTTGAGACAGGGCCTCACTGTACAGTTCAGGCTGGCCTTGAGCTCAGTTTTGTAGCCCAGGCTGGTCTCGAACTCTCACCAATCTTCCTGCCTCAGCCTCCGGAGTGCTGGGATTACAGGCGTGCACCACCACGCCCGGCTTCTCCTGTATTTTCTTGGGCTCTTAAATTTGCTATTGTCCCATTTATTTCCTTACACATTTCATAATCATCTTTCTATGTTCAATATTTGATAATTTAATATTTGTATTTTATGTGTTTGAAAATTGAAGGAAGAACTAAAACTTGTTCCATATGGTACACATGAATCCATATGTACTTCACAGTGACATGTTTCCAAGTGTTCAACATCATTGGTCATAATGCATTCATGGATGTATGGGTTCTCTGAAATTCTACTTTCTTCAGTGAAATCAGAGCAAGATTTTGCACATGGCATAAATTCATGGGGCTTCTCCCCAGCACTTGTGTTTGTATGATACTGAAAGGACTGAACTTTGCTGCAGGCTTTGCCAACTTTCTTACAGGCAGAGACCTCTTGAAATCCCTTCTGCTCATATGGTTTGAGTTCAGTGCTGGGAATAATGGATGAATGTGCTAATGAATGACCAGCCAGGATCCTTCTAGAAGAAAGTATTTATACCAACACTTGTCGTGTGCACATTTGTATCTGGAGTCAGAGAACCCATTTATCTATGTTGATACCATAGCTCTTGATCACAAGATTGCTCTGCCTCTTCACTTGTGAGCTGTTTCCAGCAATTCCTGTACTTCAATGGGTTGGTCATCCAAGCTCCTTCCCATGGCAGTCAGGTTCCTAAAGGTTTCCCACATCACATCTCTGTAGAGCTTCTTTTGGTTTGGATCCAGCAAAGCCCACTCCTCCCTAGAGAAGTTCATAGTCACATCCTCAAAGATCACTATCTCCGTCATGAGGTGTCCAGGTCTCCCAGAGTCCTTCCCACACAGCTTGCAGCTGGTAGAAGTAGCAGAGGACAGTCTAGCAATATTTGTATTTTGGAGGGTCCGAATCTAGTATTTATTGTATCTGCCTTCACTCACTGAATTTTCCATGTATTTCATAATCTTTCATTGGGAGCTCATTGTTTCAGTGCAATGGATGTGAGTTCTGTGGGCAAAATCTTGGAACACTTTCCTCTAGAGAGTGTTTACTCTGCTTCTTTCAGGAACCAACAGATTATTTCCACTAGAATGCTTTGGCTCAGTTCAGGAGTCTTTGGATCATTCTCCCTGAATTCTGATTGTCCAAAATTTAATATCTGAGCACTGTTGCCACTTTGCCATATAACATCAGGGGTATCTTCTTCCCCTGACAGCAGTCCACTTCTCTGCTCCCATTTGTTTACCACTCTAGCTTCAGTTAACAGTCTATGAATAGTGGTCCCTGAAGATAATATCTTCATGTAATACTACAAGCAATGTCTCCAAAACAAATCTCTTATTTAGCCATAGTAACAGAAGTTGGAAATCCAAGGGATTATTTTAAATAGTGTTATTCTATTCACCTGAACAGATTCAGTTCATCTAACACTCACTGAATGCATACTATGTTTCAGGCAATCAGCTAAGTACCGGTAATATTTTAAACTTACAATATTTATAGGTAAATTGCTCTATTAGCATCTCTCTCTAAAATAGTTCTTTTTTCTGTTCATTTTCTCATATTTAAAATATGTCAGTCTTTCTCAAAACTATTAACAACACTGAAAATCATGTATAAAGTCAAATCACACACCTTTTTGTTAAACTGATTTCATCTCCATTGTTTTATTCATGGTACTGTTATTCTTTCGTTCAAAAAGAATAAAACCCTCAAAGAACACTGATCTTTTCCTCATCTTCCTTCCATACATCAAAGAATTCCTGCAAACAGCCCATAAATCTCCTTCAATATCTCTCACGTCTTCTAAGACCACCACAAACACTTGCTGGCACATACCGGGTTTCTCTAAATTAAATGATCACTCTTTTCCCTAATTTTCTTTTCTAGTAAATATCCCATGGTGTTTCCAGATTGATTTCCTCAGTGATAGCATTTTACAGCTTTTAATAACAACAAGGAGCTAGCTATGACACATGTGCCATAGCTTCACCACCATAAAATTTTTCAATGGATTCTTATTGACTAGCCCCATATTTCTCAAACTTTAGTAACATATGGATATTCCTTGAAAGGGAAAACATCTTTTTATGTTTGTTTGGTTGGCTGTTTTTTGTTTTGGTTTTGGGTTTTGGGTTGTTTTTTTTTTTTTTATTTTAGAAATCGGTCTACAAGGTGTTCAGGGTCTCACTACTAGATTGGATTCCTAGCGTTCTGCCTGTTTATAGCCTCCAAAGAGCTGGGATTACAGGTGTGCATCACCACACCCAGACTCAGTTGCTGGTTCAGTGCACCCCGTAGGCAAGGCCAGCAGGGCAGGCCAGGGGATCGAATCCCCAGCCCCTGTGCCTTCTCGCAGGCATTTTAATCCATTGAGCCAGAAAAGAAAAAAAAAATAAATTCTTTTTTTAATTTTTTTTGAAGTTTTTATTTTATTTCTTGTTTCATAACCTTTATTTGTTTATTCACTCATTTTTATGGCCGGCTCAGCCCGCTCCGAGAGCAGGGCTGGCGAAGCATGTGGTGCCGGGGATCGAACCGCGGTCCCTGCAGCCGCCCAAGCTTTCCTAAGCAGGCGCTTTAGACCACTGAGCCATCCTGCCGGGCCCTAAATTCTTTTTATCAACATTTTCATAATCATAAACAAATATAAAAGTAATATGAACTTCTTATATTTAAATGTTTTATACAGCAATAAATTAAAACAACTCGATAAATTAAGTAAAAACACTACCAAACTAAGACAAATTAACAGCAGTGATGTTACAAGATAGGTAATAACTGGCTTAAACTAAATTATCATCTTAAAGATAAATATAGTTTCAATGGTATGGCATGGGTTTGGTGGTGGTGGTTACTTTGGGGCACACCTATATTGCAATTCACTTGCGATGACTAAATCCTCCTACTTCTTTATTTAAAGCCTGGAACATCTTCATTGTAAACCAGTGATGTCATCTAGTTTCAATTAGGACTGAGACATCAGTATAATTTACTTTTTACAATTGCATTTAATTACTTGAAGACTGCCAATAAAATGACCTACTGGTACTATTTGGTGTCAGCTAATCACAGAAGCCAGTGAAGTTTTAAAATCTTATGGTTGTTTTCACCTTCAAAGTGAAAGTTCAGTTCATTCAGGTAATACTGAATCTGTTTTATAGATTGTCTTTTAGATTAAAAAAACGAAAATTTCAATTCTCATGGACATTATTTGGCTAAAGAACTGCATCACTTCTGAATGAAAGTTTTAATGACATGTGTGGCTTTCCAGGGTCTTCATCTTTCCTGCTATCCAGATAGACACTCCCAGAAAAACTTGGATCCTAGAGTTGATCCAAGCCACCAGAAATCCAAAATGTATATGTAATGTGAACTAGAAATAATCCTTTATTGTTGTAAAAATAATCCTAAAGAAAAAAAAAGGCTCTTGTGGATTAGGTCTATAAATTCAAGTTTAAAAAATACTGATAAAAAATAGACATCTCACACCAGTAGGTTTAAAAGCTTTGGATAATCTGTTATAATCAACATTCCTAAATATCCATTTACCAGTGCTCTGAACAAACTTGTATATAGTATTTATTCTTGAGCTTTTGCTCATGATGTTCTCTTTTCCTAGACACTCATACCTACTTCTTCAACTCTGCTTCCTACAGATTCTCAACTATCAAGTCCTTCTTTAATCACTCTGCTGAAATAGCTACTGAACTTTATACAATTTTAGTGACAAAATACATCCTTCTTTCTATTTTTGCTTTTTCTTTCTGCCTCTATAATCTCTACCAGATTCTTTTCTTGAAAATTGGAATATCTTCTGCACTTTTATATCCCTGCCAGTGCCTAAAACAATGTGTTGTTTATACTAAATGTTCAAGAAAAAGCTGTTGAATAACAACTGCATTTATTTAATATTTATTAGTATGAGTTTAAAAGCAATAATATTATGATTGGTGAACATGACAAATCCAGAGCGTGGAGCTTTCTTTATAATGCTGCTGCAAAAACTGCTGCCCTACAATGACTGATTATGTTTTTGAACAGTTGTAAAGTATTAGCTATGGAAAACAACACAGAGGCAGAACTAATTTATCTGGTACTTAAAATTCCACACAGCATGAAGCAAGAGCAGAATTGTCCTAAAAGCTCATTCTTATGAATGATTTAATTAGCCTTCTACCTATAGAACAAAATTAATTTAGAGATGAATATTGTTGAGGAAGATTTTCAAATGTATGCTTTTTTCAAACTTTAATGTACTTGTTATTAAATTCCATAAGAAAATTCAAAAATAATGCAAAAAAGTCCCCTGAATTATCAAAATAATATTCCATTGACTACCTTTGGGAGGTTGGGGTGGTGCAGACAAGCTGCACAAAACAAAGCTAGAAGACACAGAGGCTTTAGATGTCAGTGCTTCCAATTCTGCTCTTTCAGTCTCATAGCTAAACTCTAGACTGTTTTACAGTCCATGCTCCTTGGGTTTTAGCTTCCTGGACCTTAGTTAATTAGCCTGTTCAATGCCCTGCCCTCATGCAGTTAGCGTCATAAAAGTTGGGGCTACACCTGGAATAGGAGTTCAGTCTTGTACCATGCTTCCTGAAACACTTCATGTATGCCAGCTACACTGCTGCCCATTGCTACCTGAGAATCCCACCAGGAGCCCCTGTATCAAAGCTCCTTGAGTCTGTGTGGGTTGCAAATTTAGGGGAATAAAGATTCGCAAATATTCATACTCTAGAAATGGTCTGGGGCATAATCTGGAGACAAAGGGAAGGGGACACAATAGTAATAAGCAAATAACCATCATACATATAAAAGAGAGTGGCAATATATTAGGGAGATATTACATGTTCAGATGACTGGGGCAAAGATGGAGATGGGGAAATAATGAAAATATGGCCTGAGAATAACAATCAGACATAGAAAGAGGTCCAATAGAAAACAGAGAGAACAATTAGGAGGGGATTGCAGAGATATTGATGAGAAGTAATGAGGAGAAAACAGGTTCATCAGCAGAAGGGGAAGACAGAAGTAAATGTATCTGAAAAGTTTATGCAGACAACAATGACAAATTGTTCACTATATTAGGGAGGGGATTATTTGATGGTAATTCTCAGGTAAAATCAGGATGAAAGGTCTAATGGACCACAGCCAGTGTATTTAAAAATGCAGTGGGTTCTGGACATGTCCTTGAAATAATTTTCTTCTATTAGTCAAATCTCACGCTGCTCTAAGTTGAATCAGCTTTCTTGACCTAAGTGACAAGTTCGATGCATTTTCTATTTAATGCAAATTATTCTTAGAATAACACTATAACAGATCAGCTGTCCAATCACTTCAACTTCTAGTTCTCAATCTCCCTACAATCCAGGTCTCTGATGCTGAGACCTTATCTGTATTTCAGGTTTAATGATTGCCTTCTATATCAGATTGAGGATAGATGTTGATCTGCTTGATGGAATCAAGACCAATGCTGAAATAGGGTTAAATTTCCCCAGAGTACAGACTACAATGAGAGAGTACAATTAGAAGTGAAAATATGCAATCTCTTGTAAATGTTCTCCTACCTGCCTATTAAAATTCTATGTGTCCTTCAGGTAAGAATCAAACATTATTTCTTTAAAGAAGTCCTTTAAGACTCCACATTCGCCCTTAAGGTACAAGTGCTTCCTTACTTTTTTTTTAAAGATTTTATAACCTGTCCTGAGTACTTACATAGCCTGTATTTATAATGGCCATTTCACTACATATGTTCTTCCTCCTACTAGATTATAAATCCCTCCAAGTTGAGAACTGTATTCCTTAACCTTTCATGTATTCATTCAACAAATATTTGAATGATCAAATAAACAAAGAAGGAAATATCTATTTCCCAGCATCTTGCATATGACATCATCCTTCCTCTGCTAATCTTCCCAGAGCTATTAAAAAGAGTTTACCTTTGAAAAGGAAGGAAATTCTCCCATTTGTACAGCATGGATCAATCTGGGGGGCATTATGCTAAAGAAATGAGCCAGGAACAGAAAGACAAATGTTACAAGATCTCACATGCATGTGTAATTTTGAAAGTTGAATGAATAAAAAAGAGAGCAACAGGATGCTTACTAGGGACCAAGGATGGGGCAAATGGAAAGATATTGCCCAAAAGGACACAAACTTTCACTTGTAAATTCTGCACAGATCACCCAGAGATCATGGTAGCCAGGTGTGGTGGTGTACACCTACAATCCCAGCAATCAGGAAGCTGAGGTGAGAAGATTCTTGGGAGTTCGAGACCAGCCTGGGCTGCAAAGTGAGCTTAAGGCCAGCATGAACTTCATAGCAAGAACTTTTCTCAAAAAACAAACAAAAAAAAACCCAAAAAACCACTATAGAACATGCTGACTGTACAGTTGCTAGTACAGCATCATTGCTTCAAATTTTCTGAGTAAATCACATCTTACCCCACACATATAAAAAAGGTTTTAAAAGGTATGTCTGAAATGATAAGCTAATTTGCTTGATATTGATGATTATTTTATAATATATGAGTGCATCTAACATCATCTTGTACACCTTGAATGTATGCAATTGTATCAATACAATTTTTGATCAATAAAGCTGCAAAAACTTGGAAAGCAATATTCGATGTCTTGACTGCTACCTCCCTCCTCCAAACTAGTAGTGAAAATACAAATACCCAAAATAAGGAATGAAAACAGTAAAAAGAGGAGTCAGAAGAAGAGCCCTGGGTTCAATTGGTCTTCATCTTTCTTTCACACTACTTTTTTCCACTTTTAAAGTAATTGCTTTGAACTGCTGATAAAATCCCAAAGGAATTGAGATTTTTATAGCCTAATTTGAAGTAAACAGATTTTTAACATGTAAAATCTCTTCTCTATAAATACATTAAATACATTCACCTTATTTTCCATCCCATCAATGTAAGTGTAAGTAAAATAATTTACAAAATGATGGCTTTCAATACTTTGCCAACATGTGGTACACATTTGAAGCACTATCATAATGGAATTTTGAAATAATTAAAATTATTTCATGACTAATTAACAACAGTTTAAAACCCCATAAAGCATTCCAACTTAAGTATTTCTATTCATACTCCATCTGCCAAATATTAAGTAGAGCAGTACAAAAATAGGAGAGGGAAAACCATTCCAATTATATTCCCATTTTTTACTTATTTAGGGCAATAGCTTAACTTAAATTACTTCTCTTGATTAATAGCATTTAATACATACAAATGACTATAACATTCATTACAAATGCATAAGAAACACATTTTATTCTATTTTAAAAATAAAGTAAATTGTAACTATCATAACTTCTAGATTTGTCTAAACAAAGGCCAATAGTAGTTAGAGAAAACATCTGTCTGAATAAAATCAGAAAATCCCATGGTCATACTTAACTACTTCTAAGCGTGACTTCAGAACAGACCCACCCATACATGTGTCTTGAAGTCCAGATGGGAAAATGAAATTTCCCAGTTCCTCTCAACATTTATTTAAATATTTGGCCATACAGATACAAACTGCATCCAGCAAACAAAAACGACTGTTTCCAAAACAAGTGGTTTAAGTTATTCTCTTACTTGAGAAATAACAACCAAATTTTTCATGCTCTAATTCATATGTTACTAACACTGTTTCTGTTTCACAATTTGAAGAGTTTCCATTACGTAAGTATTGACTGATCTTCTTTCCTGAACTAGGCACTGTGCTAAATGCTGCAAGTCTAAAAGCCGAAATAGATGCATATATCATTTGAAGGGTAAAGTGTTTTGGTAAGGAAAAATAGAACGTACTATGAATAAATACAATGAAAAACCAGGAAATTACTCAACAGAAAAGCCAAAGTATACAAGCAAAGCGTTTAACTGGATGTCACATGGTAAACAGAATGAGTACCATCTTTTATAGTAGGGGAAACAAAAGAAGAATTTCTTTTTTTTCTTTTTTGTATTTAATACAGAGTCGCACTACGTAGACTCAACTCATAGTGACCCTCCTGCTTTTAGCCTCTCAAGCACTGGGATTACAAGTGCGTGCCACCACACCCAATCTCAGTTGCCATCTCATCATGCCCTGGGGGTGGGGCTACCATGGTAGGACTAAGATAAAACCTAGTCTTTATGTCTGCTTACACAGGCACTTTAATCTAGTGAGCTATCTGGCTGACCCCAAAGGAAGAATTTCTTGGGGAAATGGTATTTGACATAGAATGTGAGAGTGGTTAGAAGTCCCAAGAAACAATGATATAAGCTTTTCAGCTCTGTGACCAAATACCTGAGAAAACAACTTAAATGATTTCAGAGGTTTCAGTTCATGGGGAGCTAGTTCCATTGTTTCTGGTGCTGAGGTGAGACAGCATACTCCAGATAGGAGTCTCAGAAATCAAGAAGATTGTAATTTCTTGGAAGACAAGCAGTTCAGTAGTCTAATAATCTGAGAAAATCGAAGTATGTTCAGGTTCAGAAAAGGAGGTTAGCCCTTTTAAATATGCAATGCTTCCACTTGAGACTGCAAAAAGGGAAAATTCCTTAAAGTCAGGGTGATATTCTACCAGTTAGAACAAATTGGAAACATAACAAATCTAACAAAGGCTAGCACCTGTCAGCAATCGGATCAAGGTGAACTTCTTGTGCTCTGCATGCTTGACAGAAGAAAAACTCCTATTAGTTGAAGTATCTACAATTTTTCATACACAATCTCCTCCACTGAGCTAAAAGAATGTCTTGATATGTCAAAAAATATGAATCAAAATCCAAATATAGAGAAAGATCAACAATAAAAACAGATAAGTGAGTGATTTGAATACTGGCATTTCTGGATACAGAACTTAAAATGACAACCAATAATGCACTAAGAAGGCATGACATAAAGAATTTCACTACACAACTAAAATTAAAATATATTTGTATAATTGTCTGCCCTGCTGGGTAGATTCTTTCCATTCTCATTCGGGGAGCTCTGGTCATTTTGGTCCCTCTCTAGAATATCCTTTAGTAGTCTGTGTAGGGTTGGCTTTGTCATCATGAAATTCTTATGTTGTTCTTTGTCACGGATATTTCATTTCTCCATCAAACTTGAAAGAGAATTTTGAAGTGTATAGCAGTGTAGGCTGGAATTTGTTTTCATGAAGGACTTGTACTCTGCTCCATGCTCTTCTTGACTTCATGTGTTGTGAAGAGAAAAAGAAAGTTGTCATTATTCTGATGGGTTTTCCTTTAAGTGTGATCTGTTTATTTTCTCTATTGGCTTTTAGTATGTTATTCTTGTGTTGGATTTCTTTTTCTTTTTTTCTTTTTTTTTTTAGAACCTGTGTTTAATAGAACGTTGTTGACATCTCCTGGGTATAAAGGGCTTTGTGCACAGTTTATCCTGCTGATTAAAGACCTACATTGCTGAGTAAGACAGTTCTTTCCCCTTCTGCTCCCAATAGATTTTCCTGAAAATCTTTAGGATAAGTAAGAGGCTGCACAGCTCCTTCTGGACAATACCTTTATCACCTAGTTGCAGAGGGCCATTTGGCATGGGCAGCCAAGCTGCACACTGCGGAGCTGTTAGTCAGTGGTATCCAGAGTGTCTCAGTCTGTGCCCACCTGGCTGAGGTCAGGTGCTCCAGAGGCCAGGATACCTTACCCTTTGATGACAGTGATTGGCCTCAGTTTAACAACCTTCTTGTTGATTCCAGCATCATGGAAGGTGTTCATCACATAGGTCACATTCTTATAGGACTCAGGAGCCTGTTCCATAACTAGTTTGGGTGAGACCACCTGGAATGAAATTCCCATATCTGCCAATTTGTCTAAGACACCCTGGAAATCTAAATTATGTCAAGATGCTCTGGGCAATGCTTGGCCCACACTATGACAGGTGGTTCCAAAGGTCTCAGTCATGCCTTGTTCAGTTCCAGTGAAAATGTAACTACAGGTCCCCAAGGTGCCACCAATGAGCATGGGCTGTCCAGTGAGTTGGTAGCCCACAGCGATGAGTGGGTGATGTGTAGGAAAAGCGTGGGTGGACCCCTTCCTGTGCACCAGCAGTGTCCTCTCCTTCCATCCACCATGTGCTGCTCTATTTTGGCAATGCTGTGAGAGATATCATAGATCACATGCAAGTCCAGATCATCTGGGGTTGTGTTGAAGACCTTGGCAAAAACCTGACAGGTTAGGAAAGTTATGGATGATTGGTTGATCCAGGCATAGTTGCCATCAGTCACCACTCCTTTTAGGTAGTCCTGGCCCTCTGGGGAGGAGATCCAAGCACAAGTCAACCGCCAGTCATTGAGTGTGATCTTCTCTGTCTTCATGGCCTTCTCCATAGCCACTGGTGGTTCAGGCCCTGGCTGCCACTGTGGATTATCATGCACACCTTCCCCTTGTGATCAATGCCCATCTTCTTTGCAACATATTCATTGAAGATCTCATCCACAACCTGGATTTCTGCATAGTGATTGCTCACATTCAGGGTTCCCAGCTGAGGAAGGATTCTCTTTTTGGCCTTCGCTAAGACCTTGTTGGGATTGGCCAGCAGCATCCTTCCATAGTCCTCACAGTGCTCCTTGTCCTTGGCCCAGGCATATCCTTCTCACAGGGAGCAGTCAACACCTATCTCCAAGGCTTGCTCCAGGTCTTTGGCATTCATTGGGATGACCCCTTTAGACCCCACTCCAACAGGAATATGGTAAAACATCGTTTGGGCCAGTTGTTCTTGACAGGCTAGATACCACTTTCATCTAAGTTGGTACTCAGCAGGTGGACACTGCAGTTGATGTCAAATCCAACAGCACCTGGGGACACCACTGCTTCTGGGTCACTCATGTCAAAAGCTTCCATATTCCCAATAGCAAACCCATAGCCTGAGTGGACATCAGGGCGCCCAATGGATCAATGAACAATTCCAGGCAGGGCTCCCACACTGCCAATCTACTTCATGGCTGGCAAGAAGCCACCAAAACCACCTCCTCAACAAGCATTCCTTAACTCCTCAAACATTAATTTCTCTAAAGCATCATTCACATAGAAAGTGCCTTCCACCTGCATATTAGGCATGAAGCCCTTATTTATCCTCCATTAGTTCTTACTGAGTTTCTCCAGGAACTGCAGCTCATCATTATAGCTGTGGCTCATAGTGGCAAATATCACAGAGTGGCAGGCCACTGAGGAGAGGAACTACCCTTGTGTTGGATTTCTGGGATCTTGACTATTGTATCTCTGGATGTGTTTTTTAATTGGGTTATTTGGATGTTACTTGGAGTTCTCTATGCTTCAGTTATCTGAATTTCAGATTGTTTCTCTGTATTCGGGAAGATTTCTACTATTATTTCTGCCCATATTCCTTTCATATCATTTATATTGACTCCTTCTTTCTCATTGGTCCAGATGGCTAACACTGACAAAAGTTCTACAAACTGCAGTATATGGTTTCACGATAAATCCTAAGGGGATTTGACTGACCTTGCCAAATACAAAAGTTACATTTTTTTGTAATATAGGTCTTGCTTCATCTTGGTCTTAGCCACCTAGCAGAAAAGTCTAACCACGAGGTTAATATGCTGAGTTGTAAAAAGCTAAAGTCAACAGCTTCTGATAATGCCAGATGAGCTGATAATCCACTACTATTATGGAATATTGAACTATATATACAGCTAATTTCTTTTGTGTAATGAAAAGTAAGATCTGTACTAATATGTTTAGACAAGAAATCATATCTGTATCTTGTACTCTGAACAACTACAATGAAGACAACAATATGCAATGTATTAATTATTCTAAAAAAAATCACTTCAGTTAACCAAGGTAGGGACAGCTTTCTGGATAAAGTCTGTCTCCCTGTGTTAGCTCTCATCCAATAGCTGCATCTATTACACAGCATATTCGGAGCTACATCTTCCACATTTTTGTGCTTGTTTTTGGTGATTTGACAAGTTCAGTGGCATGCAAATCTAGTGCTAAAATGCTATCTAGTATCCCTGGA
Source organism: Myocastor coypus (assembly GCA_004027025.1). Taxonomy (NCBI): domain Eukaryota; kingdom Metazoa; phylum Chordata; class Mammalia; order Rodentia; family Myocastoridae; genus Myocastor; species Myocastor coypus. The sequence goes on along the minus strand of PVJA010013921.1, from coordinate 32,169 downwards.
TGCACAAAGATGATGATGTACCCTGCAGAGAAAATAAACATGTTGGGTAAACTTAAAAAATAAATAAATAAAAATTAAAAACCAAACAAAATAAAACATATGGGTATATATATATATATATATATATATATATATATATATATTTTTTTTTTAATATATATATGTATATCTTAAAATGAAACAATACAAATTGAAAAGCACTGAAATTAAGAATTCAATAGGTAGATTGAATAGCAGAAGAAAGAACTGGTGAACTAAAAAATATGTAATAAAAGCACTGAAATTAAGAATTCAATAGGTAAATTGGATAGTAGAAGAAAGAAACTGGTGAACTAAAAAATAGGTAATAAAATGTTCAAAACTGAAAGAAAATATAAAGATAGTAAAAGCCACAAACACATGGTATAGGATTATAGTATGTGTTAATTATATGGTATAGAATTATAAAATGTACTATTAATAACATCTCAGGAAAATAAAGGGAACAAAAGTAATTATTGAAAAGATGCTGGCCAATATTTTCTAAAACTGTGTCAGTGTGGATAAACTCAAGAATTTCTATGCAATCCTCACAAAATAAGCACAAAGAAAATTCATAATAAAGCTTCTAAAACCCAATATGAAAGAGAAGTCATTATAAGTTTTCAGAGGAGAAAAAGACACACTACTAAAAATAGCAAAATAACAACCCAAATTAATATCTTTTTAAAAGAAACCATGAGTGCCAACAAATAATGGAAGGATATATTTCAAATGCTTACACAGAAATGTAACAACATACAATTCTACTGCCACTCAAAGCATTTAAAACACAAAACTAAATAAAAATGTGACCGTAAAACTCTAGCAAAAGAAAAGGAGATCTTCGGTTAGAAGAAGAATAATAGAAACTGTCCAGTTTCTGGTTGGTGTATAGAAATGCAAGAGGAAATGAAGAGCATTGCGAAGAATAAGTAAGTGGCTTAGTCTAAATGAGTATAACTCTTTAGAATGAAAGATGATAACTTAATATAAATTTATGAAATTTTAAATATATGTAGGATTAAATATTGACTTTGGTAACATCAAAATAGAGAACAAGTGGAACTAAATAAGTATGAGTATACATACTCCAATAGTCCATAATAGTATTGGGTTATCAGTGGAATTGGAATTGTCGGAAGCTGTTGACCTGAGCTGTTTACAGTTCAACATACTAATCTGGCTTTACTATTTGTGCCTCATGGTTAAACTTTTTCCACTGGAGGGTTAAGACCAAGTTGAAGCAAGACCTATATAACAGAACATGTAACTTTTGTATCTGACAAGGTCAGTCAAATCCCCACAGGATTATAACTACTTTCTCTTAGCTCAATGAGAAGAAATATTTGGACTAATAGTGTTTAGAAAAGTTATAATGCCTGCATCTTGTACTCCAATAGACTGCTATGAAGATAAGAACATGCATTATATTGATTATCATGACTGTCCTAGTAATGTGTTTTGAAACTGTCTCATTGTTATTTCTTATTTAAAAAGTATGAATAGCTAAATTACACCAATAACTGACTTTTAAAAAGTTGTAACACCCTTATATTACTCAGAAAGTGTAAAATCATTTATTTAAAGTAAATGTAATATGCTAATTATGCACATTACAACCTATAAGATGAGCACTAAAATATATTTTTTGCAAGCTTTATTGATATATAGTTCTCACACCATAATAATTTATATATTTAAAATTGACAACTCAGTGGGTTTTAATCTGTTCAGTTTGTGGTTGGTGTCTAGAAATGCTACTGGTATTGCATGTTGCAACTGTACTGAATTCATTAATTATTTCAATAGTTCTTTCAGTGGGATCCTTGGATTTTTTAAAACATATTTGGTACAGGGTCTTGCTACATGGTTCTGACTTGACTTGTATTGATTCTCCTGTTTTCAGCCTCCCCAGCATTGGAATTACAGGTGTGTGCTACCATGCCCTGTCTCTGTGGCCAACTCAGTGTGTCCAGAGGCAGGACCAGCATGGCATCAAACCCCAGTCCCTGTGCTTGCTTAAGCAGCACTTAGTCTGTTGAGGTTTCTTGTGGGCCCTGGAGTCCTTGGATTTTTCACCTATAAGATTATGTTATCTTCAAATATAATTTTTTGAAATTTACTTTTTATTACTTTTAATAAGAAATAACATTGATACAGTTTCAAATTACATTTAACGTCCACTTTTCTGACTGGATGCCTTTCCTTCTTTTTTTCACCTACTTGCTCCAGCAAAGACTTCCAATACTATGGGAAAGTATCTCACTTTTAAACTTAGAAGAAAAACTTAACTTTTCACTATTGAGTATGATATTAGCTGTGGATTTGTGATATTCAGCATTATTATGTTGAGCTACATTCCTTCTATACCTAAATTGTTTCTTGCTAAATAATTTTTAACAATAGTTCTGTAAGTATATGACATTGTGAGATCATGGAGAATAGTCAACAAAAATAAACACCAGTTTATTTACATTAGTTACTGGGCATGTCAGTGAGAGTGTCAATTGGTTACTTCAAGCATCAGCAAAAATCAAAGACTCACTTTTTCAAAAGTGGTCCACTATTTTTAAAAATCAGTGTGCAAGACAATTTCTAGTTCACATAAAAGTCCACATAAGAATAGACATGCAGGATTTGAGGCTTCACTTCGTCACAGAAGCTTCAGCCTTAGCATTTGGCCTGGACTTCATCAGCTGGCTTGCAGCGTAGACTCCTCAGCTTCTAGCTTGGATCTCTCACCATCCATCACAGACTCTTCAGCGTCCATTACAGACACTTCAGTCTTCCATCGCAGACCCATCAGCCCATGGATAGAGACTTACATGGTGAAGTTCAGATCTCCAGACTGAATTCTTCCATCTGGAGAGTGCTGACGCCCACTGCATGCTTCTTCGTCTGACTCTGTGGCTGACTATTGTAAGCCAACCTTATAATTCCTTATGGGTTGTATATTTTGTGTCAATATCCATCTCTTATGTTATATCTCTTCTGTTCCTCTAAGTAAAACCCTGACCAATACACTCACATATCCACATTCATCATAAAATGTAAAGTTGTTGTTCTAAGTTGTTCATAGGTAGCATCAGCAACAGAATAATCAGGAAGAGATTGGCACCCAGTACACGAGGGCGTGAGCTTCTGCTTACGCACTACCACTTCCATTTTCCAGCGCCTACCCATCTGGGCTCAGCGCTCAACTCTAGCGAACAGCTTGTGACCTGTACCGGTTCAGGGTGATTCGAGCTTCTGCCAAGATGATTGAGGTTTTTTGCAATGACCGCCTGGAGAAGAAAGTCCACGTGAAGTGCAACACCGATGACACCACCAGGGACCTTAAGAAGCTGATTGCGGCCCAAACTGGCACCCATTGGCACAAGATTGTTCTTAAGAAGTGGTACATGATTTTTAAGGACCACGTGTCTCTTGGGGACAATGAAATCCATGACGGAATGAACCTGGAGCTTTATTATCAATAAAGCAGGACTCCTCCCCCTGGCCCCAGACTCTCCCCCCTCACTCCCCTCCCACGTTGGTCAGATGCCTGTTTTTTTAAAAAATCATATTAATAAAAATATAGATGTTGAAAAGATAAAAAAGTGAAAAAAAAAAAAAAGGAATAGACATGCACACCCTGAAAGGATGATCTTGCAAACTTTTAGTCTTGCAAAACCTGAGATGGTGAGATTACAAAAAACTTTCAGTTCTGTACATTTTTCTGAACTGTTTCAATTTTTCAAAAGGCAGACATCCACTCAGGACCCCCCTCCTGTCCCTCTCTCAGACAAGAGCTTTCTTTCCCTCAATAAATATGTTCTGTTCATTAAAACAAAGGCAAAAATAAAAACAAAACTGTTTCTGTTGTTGTTAAAGACAATAAATAAAAATAAGGGTAGAAATTTAAAGAAAGGGAATTGATGAAGAAGGAAAGGAGAATTAGAAACCAGGCAGTGAAGCATCCCAGAAACATGGTGGAATGATCTTTCTGTGTTTTCTTTGATTGGAACTTGTCACCAAGGCAATAGTATCAGGCCTTTCAGATAATCTCGTTCTTCATGTCTCTTAAATGGCCATTGCCTATTTCTGAATCAGAGTTGACTAACAATCAATCTGTGAAAAATTAGCCTGAAAAACCAGGTGGAAAACCCAGGTCATGGTATATCATACAGGTCTTGATTTGTCAGCTCTCCTGGGACTGTTTGGTAAAGACCTGATAACTGTTTCTTTAGATTTGTTTATTCAAGATGAGATCATAGACCATTATGCTCAATTACCAGATTCCATTATCCAAGCCATCAACTTTTCTTTATTCTTTGCATCAGTAAAAACAACTCTTCCCCAGACACCACCCATCTAGGTTATAAAACAGGTTTCAGGCTTCCACAGTGAATCATATCCCTGAGATATTAACAGAAACTCACTTTTCTCAGGCTGACATGCCTTTCCTTGAGGGTGACACCTTTCATTTGCCACCCACATATCAATCCTAACAGTTCTTTAATTACCATTACTTCTGTTTGTTCTGAATGAATCTTATTTGTAATTCTTGATGGGTATGTGGATAAGCATGTGCTATCACTTTCCTTTATGCAAGAACAACCACCATTTTCTCTTTTCTAGTGACTATTATTGTTTTTATTGAGCCACTGAAGTAATGTTAAATAATTATTTATAAATTCTGTTGACCTCTTTCTTTGTGGTTTTGTTCAAATTAAAAACTTTAAAATTGTCCTTCACTCCTCAACCTCTTTCACACCCTATATCAATTCCATCAGTAAATCTGGTTTTACTTTGCTCAGTAGCATTAGATGTTAGGAAAATTCAGGTTAAAGTCATAATGAGATATCACTCTATAACCATTAGCATGGCTAAAATAAAAAATACTGAAAATACAAATGCTGATAAGGCCACAGAGCAACTGGAACTCCCTTATATTGTAGGCAGGAATGCCAAGTGACAGAGCTCTGTGTAAAACAATATACATTTAAACATGCACTTAGTGTGCATGTGTCTAGTACTACTATATGTATATATGTACATGGCAGTCACTCCCACTTACAAAAAGAAAGGAAACCTTAAGTCCTTATAAAACCTACACACAAATATTTATCCATAATCACCCCAAATTGGAAACAATCCAAATATGCTCCAGTTGGTGAATAAAAAACTAACTAGTAGAATAGCACTACAATAAAATGTTTCTAAACAATAAAAATAAATGAACTATTAATTCACACATCATGGACAAATATCCAACGCAAGTTTTACAATGAAAGCAGATGTAAGTTATACACTATATGCTTCTATTTGTGTGAAATTCTGAAAAGGATGAAATTATAGGGAGAGAAAACAGGTCATAGGTTGCCAGTGATTGGGGTTGTGGGGAGGGGCTGGGGGAGGGATGGGGTGAATGATATATGACTCCAAAAAGCAAGATGAGATAATTCTTAGACTAACAGAACTATTCTGTATGACTTTCAGGTAAAGGACATGGCTCCCTTTTCACGAATCTGCATGCACATCTATCAAGGGATACATTTTAATTAAACACCCCAGGTCATTCTTTTGCATACTGAAATTGGAGAGACACTGCCCCAACGTCTGCCACATATGTTATCCACAATTCTATATCTCACTTCTGGATGTATTGTAAAGCTCACAAAGGATTTAATCTCTGTCTACAGAAGAAGACAACCTCCTCTGGCTCCCAAGAGGGGTTTTTAGTAATTGTGAAGTGAAAAAACAACTAACTGGATTAATGTAAGCATATGTTTTCCTCCTTTCTCCTTCCATGTTTCTGAGTATACGAAGTGCTTGCCTGTATTTACCTCATATTCAACCAGAAATTGGGATGATTCACAAGTGCCCCATGATGGCTGGTTCAGCAGGCCATTGCTGAGTTATTCAATTTGTTATTTACTTAGCTAGTTATTGAACCACAACACTTAGGCACAAATTTAAGGACTATGTTCATTAAGTGAAAAGATCTACTGTGAAGCCTTAGTGCAAAAGTTGTTGTAAATTTTCCGTAAGCTTAGTTGTTGTAAATTTAGTGTAAAAAAGGTTGTCAAATTTTTAACGTAAAGCACTGTTTCACTAGATCACAATCGGTATTTGAAGGACACCATCTCTTAGGTGTGGAAAATGTTATATATTCGTATTATTTTTTAAGTTGATCTGTATTAGGGCTACTGCTGATGATTGAAATTCACAATTGTAAGAGATAGTGCTTCAAAGAACTCTCCCTTATTTTAGTTTTCTACTGAGCTTAATTTGTGCAAAGAACTTTAATCTGTAAGGCCCTTGAACTTCTCAGCATTTCCTAAAAGACAACATAGGTTGTCTTCACCCAGTTGTCTTTTAGTAGTAACACAACTGTTGCTTTCCAGGTAGATGTGATATTGCCAATAAGGTACTTGGCATTAAGAATGAGATATATTATATTTATTCCTAGAAATATCATTAATCCCAAGAACCATTTTCAGATTTTATTTCTACAATCTAATGATTTATTTCTGATGTTTCAACAACCATATCCAATTCTAATGCTTTACAGCAAAGCAAAGAAATAAAAGAAATGAAAGATGGCAGAGATAAGCTAAGAAGAAAGACTTTCTCTTTATTGTAAGTAAGAAAGTGAAACATTTTTCTTGGAGTAATATGCTTATGCCTACATCAGCCTAAATATAAGGTGGGTGTGGCCCAAAGAGAAGAAAGGGGTTTTAACTGATCATGACTCATTCCCATAGTGTACACTAAGCTTCTACCCACTTGTTTTTCCAGGAAAAAAATTATTTACATCAAGATATCCTGGTCACCTGCGTTGTGACTCAACAGTTTCTGTCTGTGAAAATTTTAACTGAAAAATCTTACTGAAGCTAGGAACAAGTACTTCTACAATTGGGCTATTGTATATTAATAGATATGTCCTTATGTGTGTCTAATCTAACTTTTTCCAAATAGATTCCTCTAGAAGACACCAGGAGTACAGTGGTCTCTATGAATAGGAAATGAAACAAGTTAGAAACACTTTAGTGCCATCTGATCTTTCTATCTTGAATCTTCTTTATATACGCAGTTGTCTAAGCCAGAAAGGTTAATATTATTTATGACTCTTCTCTCTCCCTCACTCCTCACATCTCATCAGTGACAAAGACTTACAATCTCTACCTTTTAGTATCCCTAATCTTCCTCTTTTTTCTCATTTACACTGTCAATTACCTAAATGTTCTACATATAGTAAGAACTATGGAGATACAGTCTCAAATAGATTATTGAAGTAAGCTACAAACCAAATTCCAGCTTGACCCTGCTTAAGATGTTCTCCATATTATAACCAGAATAATTTACACAGAATGAAAAAAATAATTTTAAATCTCTACTGCTTAAAATATTTTAATGAATCCCCATTGCTCTTAGAATGAATATCATATTCCTTGAGCTTCAAATATTTTCTATGATTGGGCTCACATTAACCTTAAGATTAATCTCTTACCAGTCAAGTTCTTCAAATCCTCTTAGAACACAGGGTTCGTTTTAATTCTCCAAAAATTATTTATTCATTGACTTGGAATGTAGTTCAGTGGATCCAGTCCCTAGTGCCTGGATTAAATCCCTAGTACCAGAAAAAAAAATGAAGTATTCATATCATAGTACTTATCATAGTATATGTGGGTTATTTGTATGTACTAAACTGTTTACATGTTTGGGCCTTCACCAGACTGCAAGCTTCGCAAGGATAAAAACTGTGTATCTTGTTCACCGTTTGATTCCCAGCTCATAGCATAGATCCTAGTACATAGTAGACATTCAACAAAAGTTTGTTAAACAAATGAAGTGTTGTGTATGTGTGTGTGTGTGTGTGTGTGTGTGTGTGTGTGTGTGTGTATCTGTGTGTCTGTGTTTACAAAGGTTTGACTAATTTTCTACCAAAAGAAACTGATTTGGAATTTCCAAATCCACTTTTTCTTTTCCCTTCTGTAGAATGAAATTAAGAAATAAGGTGTAGGAAATTAACATTAGTTTTATTATTCATAAATCTGACTTAAACTCATCACAATTGCATCTAAGTGGACTGAGCAAGAGAAATTTAGGCCCTACATGGACAATAGTGCGCTCCCCCATAAGGGCAATGACTTCCTGGAATTATGCATGTTCTTTGGTCAGGGATTTTCTACAAAAGAGAACGGATGAAAGACCAGCCAAATACACTCGACTTCTTCTCCCAAATTAAGCAATCCAGTAAGTTACTTTTTTTTCTACTGAGGACTGAATGAAAGGTAAGGGGACCAAAAGATGAATTATTGTAGCAGAAATTCCTAAATATTTAATTATTCTTTTACTTTTGTTTAGTCTTATTAACAATAAAATCCATTTAAATAGATATGTTTGGAGGCTGACGTATGGTTCAGAGGTAGAACACTTGCCGGACATGTGCAAGGCTCTGATTTAATTCCCAGCACTATCAAACAAATGAAGTTGTGAATTTGTCTCAGTATAGTTGCAACTATATTCTATAATATAGATTGTCCTTAATCCATAAGTTATAGCCTTACTTATTCTTTGAAGAGTTGACCAAAATAATATAGGCACTTTAAATTTTAAATGTGTGGGGTGCACAAAAACAATTAAGTTATATCGCATGGTACAAGTGAAATATTCACTTTTCAAAAGTCAAAATGTATTATTTCTTAAATCCTAGGTAGCTCCAAAATCTATTTGTCAAAGAGAAGATGTTTTGGTCATACTGTATAGAGTTATCTTCTTACTAGTTCTATAATTTTATGCCAATTACTTGCTTCTGTGTATTCCTCAGTACTCTCTTGTTTAAAATGAGAATAAAGAACATCTACATCAGCCAAAAATAAATAAATAAATAAATAAATGTGTGGGGTGCTTAAATTACTGTCACTATTTTGTAATTTTCTTTTAGTGAGTTCACTTGCGTAGCAGATATCACAACTACCTTTGGAAGTATGTTGAAGTTTTCTTCAAGGCCTAGTCAAACCAAATTTTGTCATTGTGCTATTGGTAATTAGAAAGGTAACACGTTCTCTATAGGGTATAAACATTTTTTATTAAATGAACTTTAATAGTTATATTATTCAAGTTCTACATGTCGTTTTTAGGTGTTGTGTCTGTTAGAATTGTATCAAAATCCCCAAGAATGTTAGAACTACGTGAATTTGTTAATGAATTTCTAAAAGTTATTGTTTTATAATATTGATAGTGAGTAAAACAGGGTAAAGTTTCATAATTATAAATTTGTTGTGCATAAGACTTACTGCCTTGACTTCTTCTCTGCCTGCATTTGATATTGTCATCTCTGCTGTCCTCTTGTTTTTGTGTACACACAAAAAAAATTCCAACCATCTTTTTTAAGACTCAGTGTCTTTTTGTCCCTAATAATAATTGATGTAAGGGTCAGACAGACAGCTCAGTGGACTAAAGCACCTGCTTAAGCAGAATGCAGCAGCCAGGCTCGATCCCGGGGCCTGCAGTTCTGATCCCACCCTCTGGGCCATGCTGAGGCAGCGAATGAGACTGGGTGTGGTGGCGCATGCCTGTAATCCCAGCACTTGGGAGCCTGAACACAGGAGAATCAGTATGAGTGCAATCTGTATAGTGAGACCCTGTAGACCAGTGGTTCTCAACCTGTGGGTTGCGACCCTGGCGGGGATCAAACGACCAAAATACAGGGGTCGCCTAAAGCCATTGCAAATCATAACTGTAGCAAAATTACAGTTTTGAAGTAGCCATCAAAATTATTTTTTGGTTTGGGGTCACCGCAGCATAGGAACTTTATTGCGGGGTCACAGCATTAAAAAGGTTGAGAACCACTGCTGTAGATCCTGTACTAAAATCAAATAATAATAATAATAATAATAATAATAATAGTAATAATAATAATAGATGTGCTTTATATTATAATATAATCTAGTATTTTTATTTTAATGCAGTTTTAACAATTTATGTTTATGGTTGTATTGATGTTTCCATGCTTTTTTGCCATGTTTCACATTTTTGTTATTCCTTTGAAAAGTCACATATATTCTACACATTGTTCATGCTTTTATTATTTAGATAATATAAACATTTTTGTTTATATCAAAGAGAATATTTTATTTTAAAATCCTGAACTTTAACCTAGCACTACAGTTTTGTAGTTTGAAACTGTTACAGAAACCAAACAACATAGCTGACTAGAGCAGGAGTCACCGTGGAGAAGTTCAGAAAAGATCCAGTGAGAAGAAAGGTATTTGCAAGGTGCAACAGGAAAAAAAACATAATTTTTTTTATACCAGGAATGGAACTCAGGACTTTGCACTTGCCAGGCAGGCTTCATGCTGCTGAGCTATATGCTATGCTGAAACAGAAAATTAATAGGAACATACTATACATAGATCAAATCCAACAAACGGACAATAAAAAAGGAAGAGGTTCTGCTGTGCCAAGTCAGCTGTCTTCTGCTCGCTGCTCCACAAGAAGCAACCATTTTGACAGCAAGGCCAAAGTCTGAGGGATGATGTAGTGCTGCCAAGACCAGGTTCTAGAGACAGAGCTTGTGCTCACTAGCTTCACATATATAGCCTTCCAAACACTGGGGAAGGCAGCATCCTTGTTCTCCACTCTAGCACATATTACAGACAGGATGATCCCTCCTCCCTGCGAGATTCAGGCCGAAGAGAAGATACCCAGGTCAAGGGCAGCCTAGCTGAGCTGGTGCAGCTCATGAATCTGTCCATCCAGACAGACAGCCTATTCACCACCATGCAGACACTCAGCCAGGTATTTAGTATTTAATAGAATTCTTGTCCAGAGTCCCTATCGAGCCACAGGCGCTTGCATATAAACCTGCTGGCACCAGCTCTGTGACACATAGGTCAGCTGAGTCATATCCAGTGTGTCTGAATAGCCCAGTGTGAGTTCTACATGTCCACATGGCTGCAGGGTCACTGACACTACTACTGAATGTGGATTGATTTGTCTCTGTTTCTGCTTTGCACAGCAGCATGGCATTCCAGTCAACAGAACATACAACTACCTGGGCAAAACACGAGGGGTAACCTGAAACCCGACTGCAAAGACTACTATGCAAGCTCACGCAGGGACTTTCTGTCACCTGATTAGGAAGGAATTGCAGCTGTTGGCCTCCCTTGCAGAATCTCCAGCGGTGCTCACCAAAGGCTAGGGATTCATATCCACATTACAAACGGAGTGACAGGGACCCTGGACTCCAGCAGGTCGGACACACACACTCTGAGAGAACTGCAGACTTGAGAAAGTGAGGATCCAAGCAGTGATGTGTTCATTGCTGCAATCTCTCACGCTTTCAGGTTACATGTGAATCACACATACATCTCTTGACCAAGTGTTTAAACTGAGTTCCCATGGGCTATCTCCTGAGTTTTGTTTTTTGTGTGTTTTGGGGTTTTGGAGGTTTTTTTTATGTTGAATTCCTTAGTTTGGCTTGGTTACTATTTGGAGATTTTTATTCTGATATGTTAAAAATTTTGGCTTGTTTATTTATTTTATTTCTGTTTTGCTTCTTTTTGGACTTGGTGGCTAGGCTCTCAGGTTCTCTACCTCTTCTCATCTCATCTAGTTTCTTCACATCACAATCCTATAGCAATTGTTTCTTAATTCTTTTTTGCAGGTTATTAACTCCTTAACTTGGCATATTCTGTTCTCTCTCTCTCTCTCTCTGTCTCTCTCTCTCTGTCTCTCTCTCTCTCTCCCTCTCTCTCTCTGTATCTATCTCCCTCTCCTTCTCTGTTATCTCTTCCTGTACCAACTTACTATACTCTCCAGCTTATACCTTTGTCTTTGCTGTAACTTACCTAGCCCACTATCCTCCAAAACATCTTTTCCAAGTAACAAGTACAAAAAATTTTCAATAGGTTCCAATAGTTCTATGGCTTTTCTCAATTACAAAAACACACCTCACTCTTAATTTATGGCATCTTCAACCCCATAAATATCATCTTTAAACCTTTAACACTAACCATTCAGTCTAACTAAAAGTATTCCAACAAAATCTGATTCCATGTCTAATTTTCTTTTTTTTTCCCACCTAGCTCTATTGCACCTAGCAACCTGCCCCTTAACTCATTTGTAATCGTCTTTCACTCACTATTCAATCTCTTCCCTCCAATTCTTCCACATCAAAATAGTCTACATAGAGTATTGACAATGGGGAGAAATATAAAAGTAAAGTCTATGTTACATAAGAGCTGAATTATCTGGGTGTGGCGGTGCACACCTATAATCTCAGTACCTGGGAGGCTTAGACAGGAGGATCACTACTGCTAGTTTGAAGCCAATCTGGGCTACATTAATGTGTCTAGGCCAGTTTGAACTAAAAAAAAAAAGTCCTGCCTCAAAAAAAGTGATGTACGATCTGTTATAACCAGTAAAATTTCTTCCTGAAGAACATAAAGAAAGATGAAGAAAAATAACCTAAAGTAAAAAAACTTACAGGGTTAATATTATCTCTGGGTGCATAAAGCTGAAAATATATCATACAGAGGCAATGTCTTTCTAACATCCTTCATATAAACTACAATATCTTCTCATTCTACTAGACCTCAATTTGCAGTATCAAAGACAGGAAAAAATGATAAATATGAAAAGATTACAGAAGAAAAAAAGAAACTGTGTGAGTTCACAGAGAAAATGAATCAAAAGTTCATGGAACTATCATTCTGCATGCCCAATGTGGATTTGGCAAAATAAGTAAAACACTGTAAGAGCTTTAAAAAAAGTCTAAGCCATGATTGAAAAAGTCACCAAAGATAAAGAATCCACAAAAAAAAAAACAGAAATACCTGAAAAAACTATAAAGTTCATAAAATTTAGAAATCACCAGTGTGAAGACAGACTTCTGAAAGTGAGGACAAAATGTTATATTATGAAGAATTACTCAAACACTCCATGAAAAATATAAGAGAATAAGAGAAGATTATTCACCAGCTACTAGATGACACTAAAAAGACCAGCCTAAGGCTAACCAGAGTTTGGAAAAAGCTAAAAAATAACACAGATGGATTCCCAAATATGATAAAAGGTCAATGTATAGCTAAGTAAAAGTTTCAGAATGCCAAACAACTATGATTTTTTAAAAAGCTCATCTTTATTAAATTGCCAGATAACCAAAGTAAAAGAGGAAGAAAAATGAAAAAGCACATATAAAGGTAAATGCATTAGAACTGCAGCAGATTTTGTAACACAAACCTTACAATTCAAAACAGCTTAGAGTGAAGTATTTCAAGTCCCAAGAGCAAAAAAACTTTTAACCCAGATTTACATACCCCACAAAACTTGCCTTCAAAACTGATGAGGAAAGGAAGATAATTCATAAAAGCCACGAATTCAAGAGACAAATATACTTCAGAAAAAAAGGAAGAATATCCTAGACAGAAATGGTGAAACCAAAGAAGTAAAAATTCCAGTTGAAATGAAAAAACCTAACAAGTTCAGTGGATAAATAACAACAAAAAATAACAGGAGTAGAAAAACTAAGGCATGTTTAACAGAGGAAGAGGGAATAACACTAAATAATTGACATATCTCTATAATCCCTCCATTTAATGGCCTCAAATCTTCAATTAAAAGACACAGATTGGCAGACTGGATCACAAAACAGAATCCAACATTCTGTTTCATTCGAGAAACTCATTTAATCAAAAATGATAGCTATAGATTAGAAATCTTTTTTATTTTTTTTTTTTTTGTCTTTTTGAGACAGGGTCTTGCTATGCAGTTGAGGCTGGCCTTGAGCTCACTTTTGTAGCCCAGGCTGGTCTCAAACTCGCACCAATCCTCCTGCCTCAGCCTCCCGAGTGCTGGGATTACAAGCGTGAGCCACCACGCCCGGCTTATTTTTTATTACTTTTAATAAAAAATAACAATAAGACAGTTTCACAACATGTTAGTAGGACAGCCACAATAATTAATACAATGAACACCAGTGTCTTCATCGTAGTTGCCCAAGTACAAGACGCAGACATAATAACTTTTCTAAACACTATTGGTACAAATATTTCTTCTTGTTGAACTAACAGAAAATAGTTATATAGACATTCTAATATTCGATAATAGTAGTGGGTTATCAGCAGAACTGTAATGTCAGAAGCTATTGACTTGAGCCTTTTACAGCTCAGCATATTAATCTGGCTTTGCTTTTATACTGCATGGTTAAACTTTTCTGCTGAGTGGGTAAGGCCAAGTTAAAACAAAACCTTTATAACAAAAGATGTAACTTTTGTATCTGACAAGGTGAGTCAAATCCCTCAGGATTTACCTTGAAACAATGTACAACATTTTGTAGAACATTTGTAAGTGTCAGCCTTCTGGATGAGTCAGAGCCATTGCTTGACCAGTTTGCTCCCTGTGAAAGCCTGTGAGAATTTCTTCTCTCTAGTTGACTCTCTTTAGGCACAGTATAAATCACCAATACCTTTCCTCTGTAGTCCCATAATCTCCTTGAACAGAAAATTTGGGTCACCACTAAGTTGTATTACATGAGCCCAAGACCCACAAAACAAGCAGGGGTAGTGATACTAATCTCAGACATGTTAAAGTCCAAAGCAAAACTAATTACAAAAAGCAAATAAGGTCACTGCTAGACATAAAATTTCAAATAAATGCAAACAATCATAGTGGGAGATATTACCATAGTTTTACAAAGAAATCAATCAACTAAACAAAAACAAATCTGTAAAGAAATGTCAGAGCTGAACTGTGTCCATGAACATATGAAAATAATAAAAATTTAGAGATAATTTCACCCTATTGTCACAGGACATACACTTTTATCAGAAGCATGTTTTACTTTCTCCAAAATCAATGAAAAACTAGTGCACAAAGCCTGCTTAATTAAGTATGAGAGTCAAAAGAACCTCTTGTGTACGTACTATCAGATAATTGCACAATGAAAATAGAAATCAACAACAGAAGAAATCACAGAAAATGTCAAAGCATCTGGAAATTAACAACACACTCCTAAACAATCAAAATGTTGCAGAAAAAAATCAAGCAATAAATCTTAAATTTTTGGAAGTTAATAACAATGCCTGTACAACTCACTGGGACATCTGGAACACTATGAAATCCATCATAACAGGGAAGTTCACTGCAATCAATGCTCATATTAGGAACACAGAGTAAGTTCAAATAAAAAAAACTTACTATGAACTATAACATACTTGAGGAAAAAAAATGACCCAGGTTCAAACTGAAGTTGAAGACATAGATAACAAGGACAGATTTCTAGAAAGGTACACTTTACCAAAACTGAATCAAGAAGATATAACAATTCTCAATAACCCAATAACATCCAAAAATCGATAACATTCCTCTACACAGATAACAAACACACTGAGAGAGAAATTAGAGAAACAATACCTTTTATAATGTGTTTGTAGAAAATGAAATACTTAGGAATTAATCTAACTACAGAAGTAAAAGATCTTTTCAGTGAAAACTACAATACTCTGAAAAAAGAAATCCTAGAGGATTTCAGAAAATGGAAAGATATTCCCTGCTCCTGGATAGAAAAAACCAACATTGTGAAGATGGCCATACTCTCTAAATTGTTACACAGATTTAATGCAATCCCTACCATCAACATACATACATTACAGACCTAGAGAAGTCATTCCTAAAATTTATCTGGAACCAGAAAAGACCTAGAATAGCAAAGACAATCCTGGGCATCAAAAACAGGGCAGGAGGCATTAAAATCCTGACATAAAATTATACTACAAAGCCACAGTGATAAAATCAGCATGGTATTAGCAAAAAAATAAAATAGACCTGAGGGTCATTGGAATAGATTAGATGATGCAGAAGCAAATACACACTCTGCTACCTTATCTTCAACAAAGGGGCCAAACATGTTAGCTGAAAGAAAGATAGCCTCTTTAACAAATGGTTTAAAAAACTTGCTCTCTACATGCTGAAAGCTAAAAGTTGACCCAGGTCTACTATCACCAAGCACTAAACTAAAGTCAAAATGGACTAAAGATCTAAATATTAAAACAGAAACACTACATCTCCTTTAAGAGAAAGTATGAGGAAATCTTGATGATATCAGAGTAGGCAAAAAGTTCTTGGACAAAAATCAAAATGCACGTTTAACACTTAAGTGAGTCGATCACTGGGGCCTCCTCCTGCTGAGAAGTTTCTACACATCAAAAGAAATTATCAACCAAGTGAAAAGACAACCCACAAATTAAAAAAAAAAAACTAACTAATAAGTATTCAAAGTTCTTCTATCTAGAATTTATAAAGAACTAAAAAGATTAGTGCCCCAAAATTCAAAAACCCAATCCAGAAGTGGAGAAATGGGTATCTGAGATAAAGACACACTCCTCAGAGCAAGAAATATGACAAGCTTATAAATACATGAAGAAATGTTCCACATGTCTAGCCATCCATGAAATTCAAGTTAAAATAACACTGTGACATCATCTTATCCCAGAAAGAATGGCTGTCATAAAGAAAATCAACCAACAACGAATGTTGGAGAAGCTGAGGGGAAACAGGAACACTTGTCCACCGCTGGTGGGAATGCAGGCTGGTGCAACCATTATGGAAATCAGTGTAGAGATACCTTTAAAAATTAGGACTAGACATCCAGTGATTTCACTCAATCCAGTGATCCCCCTACTGGGAATTTTCCCAGGAGAACTGAAACCATCATATCATAGCAATGTTTGTCCACCTATGTTTATAGCAGCGCAATTTGTTATAGCCAAACCTTGGAAACAACCAAAATGCTCATCATCTAAAGAAGGGTTGAAAAAGATGTGGTGTTTTTATATAATGGAATATTTCTCAGGTATAAAGAAGGATAAATTAGAAGACTTCATATATAAGTGGATGAATCTTGAACACATATTCATAAGTGAAATAAATCAGACCTACATGTGTAAATATCATATAGTCTCCCTAGTGTAAGAGAAAAAGAAGGGCTAAAACGATAGCCAATACCTTATCCCTAGCCCTTCAAGGTTAGTGAGGACACTGGACATAAGAGAACCTATACTGTGACATCCCATAACCCAGGGATGTCCCAAATTTTCTGTTCAAGGAGAGCACAGGCCATAGAGGAAAGAGATCAGCAATGTGTAGTGGACCTAAGGAGAATTACTTAGAGAGAAAATATTCTCTCAGGCTATCACAGAAAGCAAAATGATCAAGCAATGGTTGTGACTCATCCAGAAGGCTGACACTATGCTCAGCTATAAAAGGCTCAAGTTAACAGC
The DNA here is from genome assembly GCA_004027025.1 of Myocastor coypus. Classification (NCBI taxonomy): domain Eukaryota; kingdom Metazoa; phylum Chordata; class Mammalia; order Rodentia; family Myocastoridae; genus Myocastor; species Myocastor coypus. Next base: position 14,878 of record PVJA010013921.1, on the reverse strand, counting down.
TTCTGACACTGTTAGCTCTGCTGATAACTCACTACTATTATGGAACATTGGACTATGTATACAACTACTTTCTCTTAGTTCAATGAGAAGAAATATTTGTACCAATATTGTTTATAAAAGTCATCATGTCTGCACCTTGTACTCTGTACAACTACTATCAAGACAATAATATGTATTATATTAATTTAAAAATAAGTAAATGAAATCAGATAAAACAGAAACATTGAGCCTATTGGGAGATAAAATAAGCAAAATTCTTCTGGTCATAGAGGAAAGGATATCGTAAACAGAATCACAATTACAAAAGAAATAACAGCTAAAATTAACAAATAGAATTATACCAAATTTTAAAACTTCTGCACAGCAAAGGAATCAATCACTAAAGTGCAGAAATAAACAACCAACAGAGTAAGGAGAAGTTTTTGTCACCTATTCCTCAGGCCGAGGACTAATAACTAGAATATGAAGAATTCAAAAATATCAGGCCACCAAAAAAAAGACTTAATCAAGAAATGGGAGCCGGGCGTGGTGGCTCACGCCTGTAATCCCAGCACTTGGGAGGCTGAGGCAGGAGGATTGGTGCGAGTTCGAGACCAGCCTGGGCTACAAAAGTGAGCGCAGGACCAGCCTCAACTGCATAGCGAGACCCTGTCTCAAAAAGACAAAAAAAAAAAAAGAAATGGGCAAGTGAGATTGGCAAACACTTGTAAGAAGTAGAAATACAAATGGTCAACAAATATATGAAAAATATTCAACATCTCTGATCATTAGATAAACAAAAATTAAAATAACATTAAGATTTCCTCTTACACCAGAATGGATGGCAATCATCAGGAAATCAAAAAATAACCAACTCTTGGGTGGCTATAGTAAAAAATAGAACCCTCCTACGTTTTTGGTGGAATGGAAACTAGAACAACAATTATAAAAATTAGTATGTAGATTTCACAAATAATTAAAATTAGACGTTCCATATGACCCAGTTATCCCTTCTAGATATCTTCCACAAAGACCTAAAGATATCATACTACCATGATACATATTTAACAATGTTATAGTAGCACAATTCGTAATAACTAAGTCCTGAAAGCACACTGTATATCTGTCAACAAACAACCAAATAATGAAAATGTGGTATGTATACATAATGGAATAATTCTCAGCAATAAAGAAGGACAAATTTCAGACATTTGTAGGAAAATAGACGCATCTTGTAAATATATTGGTAAATCAAATAAATCAGATATGCAAAGTTAAATATATAATGTAGTATCTCTCATTTGAGAAAGCTAAAGAACAAAGAACGCATGCAAGCAGGAATAGAGGAGGACAGATATCTTGCAACAGGGAAGGGATTCAGGAGACCATCAGTGAAAGGAATAGAAAGGAGAAGGAAAAATAAGTACAATCAAGACATGTCCTGTACAGGAAACTAATAATCTCAAGGGATGTAAGCATTTTGTGTCACAACTATGACATATGATTAATAATATCAATAAGAATGAAAATAGGGAAAGAGGATTGAAAGGCAGAGTGACGGAGGTTATAGGAAGGGGAAGGGAAATGATTTGACAGTCACAGTTGATGGCCAAAATTGTTGTTTTGATATCAAGATGTAACTCTCACTTCTAAAGTGGCTGGCTAATAAAGACAATTTTAACTATTTCTAGGAGATGCTTTCAAGCCAGGTTTGGGTATAGAAAGAGACTAAGGGACACCATTTGGAGCTAAGTATGTATTCCAAACAGTGTAGAAAAAGGCCTACTGAGACTCCACATTGTGCTGCCGCATGTCTACTTATGACAATTTTTTCCCATTTTGAAAAGAAAGAAGTAAAAAGAAGGAGTCCCTGTCTATTCCTATTAGTCTGGGTCCAATCCAATAAATCCCTTAGACTCCAACCCATCCAGTGCCAACAGCTGTGAACTGAAGGTGTGAGGAAGTGACAAGAGCCAGTTTAGCTGCTCCTACCATGCAAATTTGCACCCTTCCTCATGATCCTGCTACCCTTTGACCACACTTAGCTATAGGCTTTCCTTTTTCAAAAAACTTAGCATTTCTCCAAGAAGAGTCACTAATTTGGCAAGATGTTCTAGAGTGAAATCATAAGAGAGTCAGTCCTCTGCAGACTGGGCTTGCACCTATCTTTCAGCACTGATTTCTGTTTAAAGCTGCTGTTAACCTTATGAAGTTTCCTAGGAATGCTTTGTTCCATCAATGAACTTAGCTGTGAGCTATAAAAATGTTAGTCTGTCCTGTGCTGTAAAAACTAGTCAACATCATTCTTGATGGGAGAGGAAAGTGAAAGCAGCTAATCTCCACTTTGGCCTAAGGACTAGGTTTATTTTGAGGGGAGTTGTTTGTGTGTTTGTTTGGTATCAGGGATCAAACTCAGGACTTGCTGTTTGCTAGGCAAATGTTTATGCTTCTGAGCTATTTCCCTCCCCTGAATGTAGATAAATTTGTACTAAAACTTTTACATTTATTTTATCAGAGTTTGAGTATTAAATATAGACCCATTTTTAAAATATGACCCAGAGATAAGTGAAGGTCAGATTCACTCTGCAAAGGTTTCAGGGAGAGGAAACTCGTCATTCTGGAAACTGGATCCTAAGGTTCAGCAGCCACAGAGGAAAGAGTTCTTCAGGACTAAACATTGTTGTAAGCTTTGTTTACTCAGGGGCAGGGCAGTGGAAAAGGGACAGAAGAGGGACTCTAAGTATAGCACAGGAACTAAGTTGTAACCATCTCAAGAGCAGAAAGACAATTAGGATCAAAAGTTTTCCCAGGGGGGTCTCTAATTCATAGGAAAGCATGCATTCAGAGACAAAAGCTACAGCTGACTCCAGCTGCATTTCCAAGCAGAAAATTAAACCAACAATCAAATAACCTGAATAGATGCTTTTTAACCTCTTCAAAGATAGTGCGAGGGAAAAAAATAAAAAGCCAGATTACTTTCTAATGAATCACTCTGAATCAAAAATATCCTAAATCTCAGCCTGGAAAAGGAATCTATCACCTCTGGGGACAGATAGAAGCAGGTAATAGTCTAAATGAAATCTTGCCTCTGGCACTCTAGGACAAAGAGATTTCTAAAACCTTTTGGGTTCTCTATCTAGTCACCTAGGGAATTTCCCTCTATAGTAATACTGGATAGGTTATACTTAAACCCGTTCTGAAAATATGCATCTGCTGGTATCTGTAGTACATTTAAGAAACTCAGATTAAAGTCTATACTCATTGTCTAGCAATCACAAATTACATGTTAGTAACAGTACATGTATCAGTTTTTCCTCTCTCACATACACGACAGAGGCAAAAGACTAAAACGTTTTTTCACCCTTAGTTAGCATATGTAAGGCACCACTGTAAATCAGTCCCCTGATAGAGGTTCTCCAGTGTTAAAGATAAGCACTTTTTGTAAGCTGCCTCAGTCTGATCTGCCTAGAGGAAGGCCTGCTTTTGTTCAGAAGGTGGTTTAACAAGCCAAGAAATTTCAAAGCTCTCAGTGAGTTGGAATGAAAAGAAAAAAATCTGAGGTGTTCTGTCTTAACTCAACACTTTGTCCTAACAAAACTTTCTCAGGGGGATCTAGAGAATTGCTGTTTTCAAAACATATCTGAGGAGGGCAGTCTTACTAGTTGAAAAAGAAAAGTCTAAATATGTAGCTCAACTCTTAGTGGAGGTTTAAAAGAGGGTGCTAATAGTGTCATCTCAGGTCACACCTGGACAGAGGATACCAGGGGATCACTGAGAGATTTGCACCTCTCACTGAGGCATGCATGAGCAGATGATAGATAAGTGGAGGTATCTCTGCCAGTTATCCAGTCAGGCAGTTGGGATCCACCTTCCACTGGGCAGCCTTTGGGTGCCCACTAGTGAATGGCCCCAGCTGTGGACCTTCAATTGCTCTCTCAGCTTTCCGTGGTTCCATAGAACCAAATATCTGTCTCTGGAAAGGAATCCAACTACCTATCTGACCAACATTCCTCTGCTTTAAAAGAAAAAGCTGCTACAAGAGCAGTTAGCACAGTAACGAGTTCCTCAGAGTTCTGTAAGGGATATGTATATTTTCCAGATATAATCAATTTCACAACATTTAACAAATTCATATTTGTGGTTAGTATCAAAGTCTACTAGGAAAGCATCAATGTTGCCTTTCCCCAGAACTATTGTCTAAAGTACAACAAATCATCTTATAACCATCAAAAAAGTCAATCAAGGATTATAAGCAAATTCAGTAACTAGTAAATCCAAATGCAGCATAAAAACAGGAATACAAGGTCTTGCTTGCAAAAAAAAGGAATGTCCCATTAAAGAAACAGAAATATCATAAGCTCCCCATTCTTTAAATCGACCACCATTTTAACAACAACAAAAGATAGAAGTGGATGACTGACAGAAACTTGACATTTTCACTTACCTAAATGAGTCATAATCCAGAATCTAGTACAGATATTTAGGGGTGCCATGAAACAAAAGCAAATTTGAACCTTCTTCCAAAGATCTGAGTAGGACCTCCAAGATAACACAGAGAAAAAATATTTAACTTACAACATTCTAGGTATCAGGTACATTGAGAGTATATTCCCTAACATCGAAGAATGAATTTTAAGGAACAGCAGAGATTAAGAGTAGAAAAAGAGGGCCAGCCAGGTAGCTCAGCAGACTAAACTGCCTACTTAGACAGAATACAGTAACTGGGGTTCAATCCCTGGCTTACAGTGCCAGCCCTGCCCCCAGTGCATGCCAAGACAGCGATTGAGACTGGGTATGATAGGCAGCACCTGTAATCCCAGCTCTTGGGAGACTGAAAACAGGAGAATCACTATGAGTCCAATATGTATACTGAGGCTCTGTAGACCCTGTACTAAACACATTTATAAAAAGAGTAGGAAAATTTATCTGGAATAGGAATAACTTCTGAGAAACAGGAGTGGTCTTGAATGGGTTGCCCTGTTCTGTAATCTTTTGACATTTACTCTTTGGTTGCAAATACTGGAGACAGCCTGATTTTTCATTTTTAAAAGGTAAGTTAAATATTTAGATATCTGTAGGATATATTTAAAATTTTATGGATCATAATATGTCTATATGGGAACTTGTTTTAACATTATTGTTATGGTTTATGTCTAGTTTTACCCCCCAAAGCCTCAAGCAGTCATGGAGTACAGAGTTCTACAGTTTAAGATTAACTAATGATCCACAGGAATTATGGGTTTTAGTACTGCTGGGATTATGGATGTGAGTACTTCCCCTAGTCTGGGGCAGACAGCTTGAATGCAATTTAAGAGAGACAGACTTCCTCTCTATTGCCATTGTTGCTGGTGCCCTTCCCTTTGGCTCTCTTGCTCTTTGCTGCTACCATGAAAAGTTGCTCTCTGCCATGTACTGCTCTACCTTGGAGCCAGCTCAGTATGGACTTAAACCTCTAGCAACTGTGCTAAATAACCCTTTCCTACTTTCATTTTTAGTGTCAGGTATTTGCGAAAGCAATGACAGAAGAGTAACTGAGATAATTATGCATGTGAAAGCTTCTGGACTCTTTCAATCTGAACACTCAGATTTTTTTTTACTCATAATCACTTCATTTATATATGATTATAATTTGATTTCTGTGCATCTTGATCTCTTTCTCTAGTATATCTATAATTTCAGGGTTGCTAACTGTTCTCTTTACTCATGTCCATTCATCTTTTTTATTTGCTTCGCACATTTTGGGGGAAAATTATTTGTTTTCTGCATTGCCTCTGAATTCTCAAACTAGAAGGGGTGATGAAGCTACAGTATTTTTCCATCAATTCCTGCCTGTAGTTCTTTACTTAAAGGATAATCATGGAGACATTGAATCTCCAGCACTTCCAGTCTTCCCTGTACAGAGACAAAGCAAACACGTACCTGTGGCAAAAGAAAACTGTCTACCAGAAGCCTACAGGGTGGTAAGACAAAGAATACAGGTGGGCATAAGTACTATCTGATACACCAATTGTTAAGCCTTCAAGGTCTTGCTATTCAAAACTCAAACATGCCTAGAGACAGGGGAGAATATGAAATGTGGGCAGATTTTATTTAGTTACAGAACTTTCGCTAAGTATGAAGTGTATTGTCCTTGGAAATCGAGAGCATCTACAGAACCACACAATAAAATACAATAAAGCCTTCTTTGTACTTGCAGTCTGAACTTGTCTAATGTGTGAAGGTATATTACAAAGACGAATCTAACTGTTTTGTTTGTAGTCCTTATTGTATAGCCACTTTCAATGACTAGACAGAACCACAATATAAGAAGTAAAGGACGTCTGAGATATCAGCTAGTTGGAAAGCTTTCAAAAATAATTTTAGGCTCTGAGGCCTTTCTACAAACAAAATCTCACCTGTTGCCACAATTAGCCAATGTCTCAGCTCAGATGTGGTGAAGTGAACAGAGCAGGCGCTAGGGCGCCCCAGGTCCCTGATGAGCAGACCAAGCAACGCCACAGGAAGACACATCTAAGCCCGCATTGGTCCATCTGATTGCTCCCGCTTCCCCACCCACCTCGTTTTGGAGCTAAGGAAGGTTTCCACAGGCTTTCAGGCCTTCATTCAGGCGCCCTTGCCTCCATTTGGGTCCAGTGCACGTTCTGAGAACCGGAACAAAAGAACCTGGTGGGCGTGGACTTTGGCTTTGGTGCTGCTGCTTCTCAGGCTCAGCGGGAATGAATGAGCTGGCTTGGTGGATCCCAGGGCTGGCAGCCTGGCCTCCTTGTCCCTGCTGCTTCTTCCCACTGTCTGTTCAGGACCACTGAATGATGAAATGTGGATTCATACAAAATAAGGGCAATTCCTGGTGTTCTGAAAAAAAAAAAAACAATATGAAAAAGCTGAAAGTAGAGTTGTTCTAGTTGCCATTGATGAAATTCACTGGGTAGGGCAGCTTTCCTTGTTGGGTTTCCTTTCTCTAATCTTTTTGGCACCCTTGAAAGGAGTCACAGGAACCCATGTTCATATAACAAACTTTGATTTTTGTCCCTCAAAGTCTACAACATACTGGGCATGTTATCTAACAATGACTTTGTCTTTCTTCTTGAAATTATCATAATTTGGGTTACAGTAATTCAGAATGGCTGACTGGAATTTCATGTGAATTATACTACTGAAAAAAAAAAAGGATTAACAAATCAAATTAATTAGATTAAAATCAAAAGTTATGTTGACAATTCTCATTTAGGAATCTTTCCAAACAGTTCAAGTAATATTTTTTTTTTTAGAAAAACACCTGGAGAAAACAGCTTCCAAATGTAGTCATGGAACTGGAGAGAGTTAAAAGACAAAACTGAAAATGCAGATCTAAGAATCAGTAGCCAGTCACAGTGATGTATGTCCATAGTCCAAACACTCTGGGAGGCTTAGGAAGATCAAGGCTTTGGAATTTCAAATCTATCATGGCCAATTTAGGCATTTGAAAAGCTCCTATCTCAAATGAAAGCAGGGCTTGGGATGTAGTTCAGTGTATAGATCGTAGGTTCAGTCCCTTGCACTGTACATAAATAAAATAAAATCAGTAAGCTGTTCTTAGTCCTTGAAGGAATGTTTACATTGTATATGTAGATAACTTCCCTGAAGGTATGAAGGCCATCAAGTATAGGTAATAGGGTAAAAAAATTAACAAAAACATACAATTAAACAGGTCAGGAAAAATGCAAAACAATGTGGAACACCAGAATATAAGGAAGAAAGCTTCAAGAGAACAAAATTATTTAAAGTAAAATGTCTGCATCATTGAGCATGAAACTTGATTTGTACCACAGGCTCTGATAAACAGTGCTCTTTAGTGACATAGTTCTAATCAATCATGAGGCAGATTCCCAAAGATTCTAATGAACTTGGTGTGAACGCCTGTTGGCATCTTTATTAGTGAAAACAGGAAGAAAATGCTGCTTTTCATGAGGTTACTTTGAAGAAGTCCTTTCCCAAATTCTAGTTACCTGTAGTCTACTTTTCCAGTACTTGTCCTGATACCCAAAGGTTTTAGGTACAAATTGTGATAAACCTCTGGTTCAGCTAGAGAATCTCTTTATTCTGTACAAGGCATGCTTTTTTCTGTTTGTAGAATGATAGGGATCCTTTTTATAAGAAAACCTGTGTTGAACCCTTTGAGAATGGCTTGATTCTGGACATAACACTATAATTTCATAATTATTTTCAGTTTTGTATTTATTGAACAGTATTAATTTGAAATGGTCTGGAGCAAGAATTAGTGTTACTTTTATTATTTAACAATTTTTCATAAGAACTCAATATGTTGGAACACATTCTTCATTGGGCCTTCAGTATATAGCTCTGTACTCTAGCCAACTGATGATAATTCTTATGGTCTGTTCAACCCTTACTCAGGGTCATCCTTGTTGCAATCAATTGAATTTGGGTCTGGAGAGACATCTTGCCAGTCTAAGTCCCTGTCTGGCAAGTGTAGGGACCTGAGTTGGATCCCCAGTACTGTGCCATGCTGTCCCCAGAGCCCTGAGCATGCCATCTCTACCACTGAAACTGGGCATAGTGGCATCAGCTTATAACACCAGCATTACAGAGACTAAGATAAGAGGATCACTATGAGTCTACGCTGTGTACCAAACACATAGATAAATAAACAAACAATTTGAATATAGAATAAATTGAATCTTTAACATTTTTGAGAATTACAGTGGTGTTCCCTATACTGCAGAGAATGGTTATAGGGAATTCAACTGTAAGTCCTTCATTAAAATAGAATGGATCTCCTATTTTGATGCTGCTCCTCCATAGAGGGACAATCATATTTCTTTCCCTGGTTCTTCTCCATTCTTGGCAATGTCCTTGCCAGGAATACTAAGAACCACCATTTCCATAGTCCTTCAGCAAAAGACACAAATTAACGATTTTTGCCTCTTCACCTCATTCTTTCCCCGTAGGTGTTATTAAATTCTGATTCTTCTTTGATACTTACTGGTTATCTGCTATGACAAGACAGTTCGTGACAGTTCATTTTATTTGTGCACATGATTAGGCAACATGATGCCTAGATTCCTGGTAAAACATTGTTTCTGGGGGTGTCTGTGAAGGTCTTCTTGTGGGGGAAAAGGCTTGCATCTAAATTGGTGGGCCAACTACCATAGATGGCTTTTCTCAATGTGAACTGACATCAGCCAATTCACTGAGGGCCTGATCAAAACAAAAAGGGCAGAAAAAGTTTAAACTCATTTGCCCTTCGCCTGATTTCTGAGCTGTACCACCAATCTTTCCCTACTGTTGTTACTCCTAGTCCTGTGTCCCCAGGACCACTCTGCAATCAGTTCTCTGGTTCTTACATCTTCAAATTACACTACTGACTTGCCTAGGTCTTCAGCTTAAACATGGCAGACCATGGTACCTCTCAACCTCCATAATCACATAAGCCTCCCTCCCATAATAAATTTCTACCTAGATATAGACATGTCCTATTTGTTCTATTTTTGTGGAGAACCCTGACTAGTGTACATCTCAAACAGTAGCATAAAAAAACTACTTCATTTCTAAGCATTCCATGCATTGTGAATTTAGATGAGACCTGTTAAGGGTGCCTTATCCATGCTCTATAATTTGGAGATACATAGCCTCAGTTTGTGTGGAGATGATTCAAATAGCTGAAAGCCATCTGGCCTCACCTTCAGTCACCTGTATTCCATCTGAGATGGTATGACCCCAAAGCTGGCCACTGTTGGGTCTATCAACTAGAGCATCTACATGTGACCTCTTTGTGTTGAGCTTCCTTTACTGAGGTTCACAGAGGTAATATTCTGAGAAATACCATGTAGAGAACACATATTCAAAGGAACCAGACAGAAACTCTATGGTCTGTCCCGACATAGCCTCAGAGATCAAGCAACATCATTTTATGTCATTCCTTTGTTTATAAGCAATATTAAGTCCAGCCCATAATGAAGGGGAATTGACTCTTAGAAGAGGAGTAACTTTCCACTGCAGAAGAATGTGTGCAATCAGAAATACTGTTTTAGCCAACTTGAGAAAATACACTTTGCTACAAAACAATTGATTGTCACTTTTGCTGTTTTCCACCAACTCCACAAAACCCCTCATCTGGGGTGTAGAAGTCTCCCAATTATATAATAAGAGCCTGTTCTCCAATAGCTTTGCCATTTCTTTTCTTAAAGAGAAATTTATATTTTATAGTTCCGTAAGTCCAATACAAGTTGAACCACAGTAAAATCAAGGTAAATCTGCAGGGCTGCATTCCTTTCTGTAAGCACTAAAATAAAAAGAATCTGTTTCTTCATTCATTTAGATTGTTAACAGAACTGAGCTCCTCAGAGTTAAACGACTGAGATCCCTGCATTTTATTACTGTCTGTCAGCTGAGAGGTACTTCCAGCTTTTGGAGTTCTCCTTGAATTCCTTGGTTTATGGTGCCATTTCACTGTCTTCAAAGCTAGGAACAATGAACTCTTCTCATACTACTAGTCTCCAATTACATTTATGACATTTCTCTGATCTAATCTTTCACCCGCCTCTTTTGCTTTTGAAGATCCTTATGATTGCATTGTGACCACATGCATAATTCAGAATAATCTCCTTATTTTGAGATTCTTTAATCTTAGTTTCATCTGCAAAGTTCCTTTTCCCGCATAACATAACAGGCCTAACATACAGTAACATAAATATGACCACAGAAGTGTTGGCCAAATAGCTCAGCACATTAAAACACCTGCAAGCGAGCTCATGGCCCAGGGCTCAATCTCTGGGCCTGCCATGCCAGCCCTGCCCCCAGGACACGCTGAGCCAGCAGTTGAGACTGGGTGTGGTGGTGCATGCCTGTAATTCCAGCTCTTGGGAGGCAATAAACAGCCAGATCACTGGGCATCCAGTTTAGTAGCAAGACCCTGAACACCCTGTAGACACTTCCTTATAAATAAGTAAGTAAGTAAGTAAGTAAGTAAGTAAGTAAATAAGTAAATAAATAAATAAATAAATAAACCACAGAGACAATGATCTGCACTTCTTTGGGAGACAGGACATCTTGGACCTACCAACAAAATCTCAGGTGAGAATGTTACAATTTTTAATATATTTTTAAATTATCATAGTAAAATATGCATAGCAAAATATATTGTTTTAAGTATTTAATTCAGTGACAATAAAAGCATTCCTTATGTTGTACAAACTTGACCTCTGTTTACTTCCAAAATTCTTTCATCAACCTACACAGAAATTCTGTAACCATTCATCTGTAATTGGCCATTCTACCCTCCTTCTTCATAACCACTAATCTACATTTTATCTCTCAATTTTCTTATTCTAGATATTGTACATAAGTAGAATCATACAAAATTTGTCTTTTGTGTCTAGATTATTTCTTAGCACAATGTGTTTTCATCTATGATGTAGTATGTGTAAACATTTCATTCCTTACGATGGCTAAATAACATTCTACCATATGTATATATGACACTTTATTTATCCATTCATGTATTGATAGATACTTGAGTAACTTCTGCCTTTTAAGTACTAGGAATAACATGGCTATGAACATTGCTATAAAGGTGCTCTAGTTTCTATCTCGATGTCCCCACAAAGACTCATATGTTCAGAGGTGAGGCTTTGGTAAGATGAGTGGATCATGGGCCTACGACACTCAGCAGTGGATTAGTCCCTGATAAGTTTGAAGCTAAGTGATTTTCAGGGGAAGCCTGGTCAGAGGAGATAAGTCACTGGGAGTGCTGCCTAGAAGAGTCCATCTACCTGCCCCCTTCACTGATCTGTCTCTCTGCGTTCCACCATCCTGCTATGAACTGTGTCTCCTCCATGATAGCCCTCTGCGATGCCATTCTGCCATGAATCCAAAAAATTATGGACTGGAACCTCTATAGTGAACCAAAATAAACTATTTCTCTGCAGAGTAGTGTGTGTTACATGTATATTATGTCTCCGAGACAAAAAAAAAAAAAAAAAAAAAAAAAAAAAGTAATTAAGACAGATATTGAGGCTATGAGGTCTGGAGCCTAGACATAGTGAAGCCTCAAATTTAAACTCTCCCTTTATATGCTACTTGCTGACAACCTGCTATGAACTATTTCTCCTCTGTTATGTTGCAGTGCCATGCTCCCCATGCCTTGGAGCCAGCTCACTGTGGACTAAAACCTCTACAGACTATGAGGAATAATAAACCTCTCCTTTTTTAATTATGAATATTGGATATTTTGTCTCATCAACAAAGTAACAAAACACTATGTCTCTGAGTTTTTGACAAACTATTTTGGGTAAATACCTAGAAATAGAATTCATGTTCACATGGCAATACTATGCTCAGCTTTTTAAGAAAAGACCAAACCGTTTTTGTAGCCACTACATCATTTTACATTCTTATCAGTCCTGTACAAGAGCTCTAAGTTATCTACCTGTTCACCAACACTTATTATTTTTCTTTTCTTATAAAACTTCACATTTAAGTAGGTGTGAAGTAATATTGCATTGGAACTTTGATTTCCATTTCCCTGATAACCAATGATATTAAGTATTCTCCATGTATCATTTATTGTCCATTTGAATGTCTTCTTAGAAAAAAGAATCTATTCAAGACCTTTGGTCATTTTAAAAATTAGAGAGAGAGAGAGAGAGGAGAGGGGAGGGCAAGAAAGGAGAGAGAGACTATGATAATTCCCCATTTATACATACTCTAAGCCCATTAGGGGGCTCCATCCTGATGACCTCAAAAACCCTAATTACTTCCCCAAATCCTTTTCCCCAAGTACTGTCATGTCATGTCAGGCTCTAAATTTCATGCAGAAATTTTCCATTGTCTCAGCAGTTCCTTTGGAGTGGTATTTCACTGGAGCTAGCTTTTTGGTTGTCTGCTTCAGATCTGCACCTGGTTGTAGAGCTTTGAATGCTTTTGGCACTATGCCTATCTTTCCTTAAGTTCTTGAAACTCTACACTGAATTTGACTCCTGTACCCAATGCTTAACTAGAGCTCACTTTATTTTCCTGAAAACATTGTTCTACCCTCTACCTTATATTGACACATACTATGCTCTGGATATTGTTCAGCATGTGACAAATGATCTCTAAGGTTTATTCTGCCAAACGTTGTTCCAAGTACTAGGGATACAACAGAGAACTAAACAAAGTCCCTGTGTGAAAGGCACTTCTGTTCTCTGACAATTGTTGATGTGATGCAATGCAGTGCAGACAAGTAAAGAGGTCCAGGAAATTTAAGTAACCTGTCCAAAAATATACAGGTATTAAGTGTGAGAACTGAAATTTGAATCTAATCCTCTGATTCTAACATTTAGATGTTCTATTTTAGATAAAGCTTCCTTTCTCGCTATGATCATTAACATGCATTTTATTACAAAATTTATCAAATTTTATAAATTCATAAAATTCTCATATTCTACGAAAACCATACATAATGAATGATAACTGCATATATTAAGATACATATGAATTGGGACTTAAACAGAAAATTCTTTTCACCCTTAAATCATAGTATCTTTTCAAGTTGTGTTAGTGTTTCTGTTTGTATAAGAAAAATAGTAGTGTGCTTTCAGATAATTTTAAATTTTCACTTATGTTAGAGTATTCTGAGTGCTATAAATGCTCAGCATAGAAATACAGAGGAAAAACTGGATTAAATTGTACTAAAAACTCACTGAACCTAAGACATAAACTAGAAAATAAATTTTTACATTGTTTTACCTATTTGACATATACCTACTTTGTCTTTTTTCTAAATACAATTTGCCCAGTGCTTTATATTTCTCAATGCAATTTTTGTATACTACCTGATCACCATAATAATTTCACTATACCAATCTTATAGATATCTCAAATTAACTTCAAGGACATACCCAAATGGTAAAGACCCCATCCTAGCATTTATCTTCAGACTCCAATGCAATGATCTTTCAGAGAAGATAGAATATCCAGTCTTCTCTGTAATCCTAACAATCAAAAATGTTTAGTCAGATTAGTTCAGTTCTGATCAACCAAAGTTTCATTCAATCCTGCAATATTTTATTATGTTTCTGAGATGTACTAATATATCCATCCATATTAACAATATATCTATGTGAAACTTGTTAAATTTGAGTTCCAAGAAATCAAGAAGTTTTTGCTTTTCTTACTTAGGAAATGGCTTAAGTATAATGGAGTAGGAAGAAGAAGAGAAGAAGGGAACATAAAAAGATTTAATATGTGGTATGTACATGGACCAAATTCCCTGTAATGAATGCAATCATTATGTACTGCAAACACATACTAATAAAAATTAGAATGTAAAAAGCTAAAGCTAAAAAAATGAAAAATTTATGTTTATTTATTTACTATGGGCAAGGCACTGTTCTGACTACTATATGTAGTATAGTATATACTGTGTATACCGTAGATATTAGCTCATGTACATTTCAACTCATAAGTGTCTTCTGAGACAGATAAATTATAATGCCCATTATTTTACAATTAATAAACACTGAGGTAAAAGAGATTACTCATCTTAACCAGGACTCTCTAGTACATTAGATTACATTATCTTTTCAGTTTTCCTTCTTTCCTCAGTCCCCCGCTATAGGAGATATATACTGCCTCTCTATTAACATAGGCTGTGGTATTTTTATACAATGGAATACTACTCATCCATAAAAAATGATAAGTTTGAAGAATTCATATATAAATGGATGTATATTGAACATATACTCATTAGTGAAATAAACCAGACCTATATGTGTAAATATCGTATAGTCTCCCAAATATAAGTACTTTAAAGAAGAAAACAAGAACTTAAGGGCATAACACAGCTGAATGTGTTATGGATTAAACAACGAAGTGACTGGAAACAGACAAAGCAGAAAACATCAATAGCAAAACCATA
>PVJA010013920.1:0-48488 GCA_004027025.1 Myocastor coypus | reverse complement strand
ATAAATAAATAAATAAATAAATAAATAGAAGTAAATTGATGCCAGGAATGGGGGTGCATGCCTTTAAATCTCAGGACTTGAGAGGCAGAGCAGGTGAATTGTCACAAGTTCAAGGCCAGCCCAGACTACATAGTAAGCACATGGCCAGCCTAAACTATGCAGTGAGACCCTATCTCAAAAGAAAAGAAAGAAAGAAATTAACTGTTGGGCATGGTGGCACACAGCTATAACCCAAAGATTTAGGAGGCTGTGCAAGAGGAATGCCACGAGTTCAAGGCCAGCTGCAACTAGTGTGACCCCGTCTATAAAAAATCAAAACAGAACACTGATTACTGAAAATGCCAATCATTTTGGGAAGTTTCATATTTAAAGTATATCAACTTTTTTTTTTTTGGTCTTTTTGAGACAGGGTCTTCCTGTGCAGTTGAGGCTGACCTTGAGCTAGCTCACTTTTGTAGCCCAGGCTGGTCCGAACTCACACTAATCCTCCTGCCTCAGCCTCCCAAGTGCTGGGATTACAGGTGTGAGCCACCACGCCTGGCTTAAAGTATATCAACTTTGAACAGTCCCTTTTGATTTCTTAATGTAAGAGATATCTTGAGTACTTGTGATAATCCCTGAAAGTCTATAGCCATTACCACCCTGAACAAGGCCCAGCAAGGTCAGGCCTGCTCAGTAGTTGGATAGGATGTAGTCCCTGAAATATTCCTTCTTTACCTACCTTTATAGGAGAATGGCAGTCTTTTTTTTTGTCTTTTTGAGACAGTGTCTCACCATGCAGTTCAGGCTGGCCCTGAGCTCACTTTTGTAGCCCAAGCTGGTCTCAAACTCGCACCAATCCTCCTGCCTCAGCCTCCCAAATGCTGGGATTACAGGAGTGCGCCATCACGCCTAGCTAGAATGACATTTTTTTTTTTTTCTTTTTCTTTTTGAGACAGGGTCTTGCTATGCAGCTCAGGCTGGCCTTGAGCTCATTTTTGTAGCCCAAGCTGGTCTCGAACTCGCACTGATCCTCTTGCCTCAGCCTCCCAAGTGCTGGAATTACAGGCATGTGCCACCACACCCAGCTTAGAATGGCATTCTGAGCCACAGTTTTTTTCTGAGTTGAGAAGACCTTGCTCTAAGTTACTTGAGCATCAATATATTTTGACAAATGTGTTGTCACATGGAAATTAAGAGACAGCTTTTTTAAAAAAAACGTATTTGGTTGTTATAGGGTCTCACTATGCAGCTCAGACTCATAGCAGTCCTGTTTTCCAGCCTCCTCAGCTCTGGGATTACAGGCATGCACCACTGTGCCTGGACCAGCTCAGCCACCCTGGGATTGAACTGTGGTGTTTGTGCTTTGTCAAAGTGGGTGCTTTAATCTGCTGAGCTATCTCACTGGCCTGAGACAGCTTTTTGTCATAGGTCCTCTGTTTCCTAAACCCAAAAGGGACTTAAGTCTTTTTTGTAGCCTTTTCAAATGGACTTTTTCTATTAATAGGAACCAGATGATACAGTTCCCTTAACTTCCATGGTGCCCAAAGAAAGTGACCAAAAATGTCCAGCTCAAATCCTCAGCCCTAGGACAAGGAAGCTTCCAAAAGGAAAAAGGTAACATTACTGAAGGCTTTGATATTTATTGTCTGTTGGCAAAGGAATTTGAAAAGTAAAGGGCAGACTAAATTTAGCTGTGGAAGCCAGTATGAAATAGTTATTAGAGTATTCAAGTATCTATTATAGTTCTTACTCTAACATCTATCTGGCTCCTTAAGTGCATGGTCACTTTTATTGCAGAAATGAAAGCAGAGCAGCAACCGCATCATGGGAGTCACCTTTCTCCCAGAGGCTGAAAAAGAGGCTGACAGAACCAGAGCTGCATGTGGTGTCAGAGAGACTGTCTCAGCGACTGTCTGAACTAGACTGGGCAAGTCCTGTTTTCTGTGGATACTGAGGTTGCTGGGATTGACAGCCAGTGTCAAGGCCCTCCCTGTGGAAAGTCAAAGCTTAGCTTTCAGTCTACTATGAAAGTTATTCCAGAGGTTAAGCAGGTAGGACATGAACTAAGTAAGATCTGTTAGCCTTTAAAAAAATTTTTTTTTTGCGGGGCATGGTGGCACACACCTGTAATCCCAGCACTCGGGAGGCTGAGGCAGGAGGATCAGTGCGAGTTCAAGACCAGCCTGGGCTACAAAAGTGAGCTCAAGGCCAGCCTGAACTGCATAACAGGACCCCTTCTCAAAAAGACAAAAAAAAAAAAAAATTTTTTTTTTCTTTTTTTTTTAAGTTTTTTTATTTATGTTATGGCTGGCTCAGCCTGCTTTAGGGGTAGGGCTGATGCAGCATGTGGTGCCAGGGATCAAACCACAGTCTCTGTGGTTGCCTAAGCTTTCCTAAGCAGGTGACTTAGACTGTTGAGCTATCTCACCAGCCCTGTTAGCCTTTTTGATATAATGAAATACAACACAGATTTAATCATTTCTCAGTTGTGATGAAAACTGAATCATTTATAGTGGTCTCTCACTTGTCGTGGAGGTTACGTTCTAGACACCCCCACAATAAGTGAAAATCAACAGAGTAGTGACATTATATTTTATTTATTTTATTTTTTATTTATTTTTTTTTCTTGTTTGAGAACTTTTGTTTGTTTATTTATTTATTTTAATGGCGAGCTCAGCCTGCCCTAAGGGCAGGGCTGGCACAGCATGTGGTGCCGGGGATCGAACCGTGGTCCCTGCAGCCACCTAAGCTTTCCTAAGCAGGTGCTTTAGACTACTGGGCCATCCTGCCGGGCCCTGTCCAAGGTGCTTTTATTTTTTTATTATTTATTTATTTATTTATTTATTTATTTTTTGATTTTTGAGACAGGGTCTCACTGTGCAGTTCAGGCTGGCTTTGAGCTCACTTTTGTAGCCCAGGCTGGTCTCGAACTCACAACGATCCTCCTGCTTCAGCCTCCCAAGTGCTGGGATTACAAGCGTGAGCCTCCACGCCCAGCTATAGAGGTGCTTTTAAAAAATAATTTCATGTCTTTTTTTTTTTTTTTTAATATGGCTGGCTCAGCCTGCCTTGGGGGTGGAGCTGGTGCAGCATATGGTGCTGGGGATCGAACCTTGGTTCCTGCAGCCACCTAAGCTTTCCTAAGCAGGTGCTTTAGACCACTGAGCCATCCTGCCGGGCCCTATATTTATTTTTATTATATTTATTTTCAGGGCTTTGTAAGCCCTTCCCACACTCTTATAAAAAATCTTTTCCACACTTTTTGTTTTTTTACTTTTTATGTATTTAGTACAGGGTCTACAGGGTCTCACTACACAGATCAGACTCACAGTGATCTTCCTGTTTTCAGTCTTCCAAACACTGGGAATACAGGCACACACCATCATGCCCAGTCTCCAAAAACTTTTAAAAGCACTTCTAATGTTCTTAACCATTTTCTAAACTCATAAACATATGTAATTTTTTTAAAGAATTTTTTTGTTTTTTATTTATTTTTTTTCTTGTTTCAGAACCTTTGTTTTGGGAGCTGGGCGTGGTGGCGCACGCCTGTAATCCCAGCACTTGGGAGGCTGAGGCAGGAGGATCAGTGCGAGTTCGAGACCAGCCTGGGCTACAAAAGTGAGCTCAAGGCCAGCCTCAACTGCATAGTGAGACCCTGTCTCAAAAAAAAAAAAAAAAAGAACCTTTGTTTGTTTATTCACTCATTTTTATGGCCGACTCAGCCCGCCCCGAGGGCAGGGCTGGCGCAGCATGTGGTGCCGGGGATTGAACCTCGGTCCCTGAAGCCACCCAAGCTTTCCCAAACAGGCGCTTTAGACCACTGAGCCATCCCGCCGGGCCCCAACATATGTAATTTTAACAACATAAGTATACTGTACAGTACAGCAAAATCCCACCATACAGCAAAAAATCTGCGATACATAATTTAGATTAATATTGCTTCAGGCTTTTTGTTTTTTTTTTTTTTTGTCTGGTGTGGCATGTGGAGCTGGAGATCAAACCATGGTCCCCTGTGCCCGACTGAGTTTGCCCAATCAGGTACTTTAAACAACTGAGCTAACCCACAAACCCCCTAGATTAATATTGTTTGAAAACCCACAAAATTGCTGGGCGTGGTATCACACACCTGTAATCTCAGCGCTTGGGAGGCTGAGGCAGGAGGATCGATGTGAGTTCGAGACCAGCCTGGGTTACAAAAATGAGCTCAAGGCCAGGCTAAACTGTATAGCAAGACTCCGTCTCAAAAAGACAAAAACAAAAGAAAACCCACAAAATGGTGAGCCTGCAAAAGTTGAACTATGAAATAGTAAGGGACTACTGTAATATGAATGATTATTTATTTTTTTAAGAATTATTTTTTATTTTATTTTATTTTCTTGTTTCAGAACTTTTGTTTGTTTGTTTATTTTGATGGCTGGCTTAGGGAGGGCTGGCACAGCATGTGGTGCCAGGGATTGAACCGTGGTCCCTGCAGCCACCCAAGCTTTCCTAAGTAGGCGCTTTAGACCACTGAGCCATCCTGCCGGGCCCCTGAATGATTATTTAAAATTAGATATATCTATATAGTTTCTCTTTGTCATTAGAGTCAAAACTGATATGAAACTGATCTCTGATTCTAATAAAATACAATGGAGTAACATTGAATAAATTTATTAAACCCTTCTGACTTATGGCAGGAAACTTAAGACTTAATGAGGGAATTCATTCATTCATTCATAGCAGTGATTCTCACTCTTTAAAAGGCTAAACTTGGGTTAGCCAAACAGCTCAGTGGGTTAAAGCACCTGCAAGAAGGCACAGGGAGGGCCAGC
This sequence comes from Myocastor coypus, assembly GCA_004027025.1. Classification (NCBI taxonomy): domain Eukaryota; kingdom Metazoa; phylum Chordata; class Mammalia; order Rodentia; family Myocastoridae; genus Myocastor; species Myocastor coypus. The sequence continues at coordinate 43,695 of PVJA010013920.1, read as the reverse complement.
GAGATAGCTCAGTGGTCTAAAGCGCCTGCTTAGGCAAGCTTGGGCAACCCCAGGGACTGTAGTTCAATCCCCAGCACCACATGCTGTGCCAGCCCCACCCCCAGGGCAGGCTGAGCTAGCCATAATATAAATATTAAGAAAAGGTCTGCTCTCTTTTCTTACTTATATTCTGCTGTTCTGCTGAAATTAATGAAAGATGTTGAAAAGAATTTTCTCAATAGATGTTAAAAAGTGCCCTGGGTCATCAAATTAAAGAAAAAGACCATAAAGAAGATACTGAAAAGGAAGAGGACCTCGGTGACACAGAAACACTGTCCCAGCACAGTGACAGCGTTTTAGAGTGTGGCCCCAAGAAGTTACGACCAGGTACTTCTCCTCTGGAGGGCAGGTGGGGTTCCTAGGGCCTGCTTAGGGGGTCTTATGTGCTTTGACTAATTCTTGTTTTAAATTTCAGAAGTACACAGAAAGAATCAAAAATATCAAAGTTGGTATTGTTTTCTTTCCAAATGGTTTTTTTTTTTTTTTTTTTAATAAGTTTTCTTTCTTTTTTTTTTTTTTTTTTAATTATGACCGGCTCATCCTGCCCTGGCATTGGGGCTGGCACAGCATGTGGTGCCAGGGATCAAACTGTGGTCCCTGGTCCTTGTCATAGCCTAAGCTTGCCTAAGCAGGTGCTTTAGATGGCTGAACTATCTTAGTGGCCTCCTGTTTTTTGTTTTTTTTTTTTCTGGTATGGGGTTTTTACTACACAGCTCAGACTCATAGTATTCTCCTGCCTCATCTCCCTAGTGCTGGGATTAAAGGCATGTGCCACTGCACCCAGTTTTGGGGGCTGGCACAATGACATGGCATGTGGTACTTGGGTGCTTGCGCTTGCCAGGCAGGCACTTAGATGGCTATCTCCCTGGCCCATTCCAACATTATTTTTGTACCTTAGTAACTTACACTGTACAATACTTATCCAAACATGCTACTATATTGTTTTATGGATTTTAAATTTAGAGATGCTGCATATATTTTCTGCAGCTTTTTTCCTGTTGACTGTTTCTGGAAATCTGTTTCTGTGGGTATTTAGAGGTCCTGCCCATGCAGTATAGTGCACTGGTGTCCTTAGCCCTTAGGAAGACTCTGGACTGCACAGAGCACAACTGCAGTAGGTGCTATGGTTTGCTTGTGAGCGTGCTGCCTCACACATGCAGATGAGATATGAAGCTACAGTTGCATCTCCTCCTCAGGCCTTGGAATTTCCTTTTTTTTGCTTACTGCCCCACTTCAAGAATCCTTTCCATAGGACTATGCATGGCAGGCATTCTACATGTTCAATCCCAAGTTGAATATACACACTAAGTACTTATTTACAGTGTACATTTGTATTTCTTATTTGTATGATTGAAATACGAATGAGTTATATGAGACAATGCACATAACATATTCATCATTCTTTGAATCTGGTAAAAATGGATTGTTTAACTTTCAGCCGGACATTTCTGGCAGTGAGGGACTCATCGGTGGCTTTTCTGTTTGTAGGGTTTCCTGTGCACAGAAAGCCCCATTTCAGGTCCCATTCACTGTCTCCATCTCCAGCTCACAAATACAGACAGTTCCAGGCAGAGCGCAAAAGACAACAGAAGCACAAAGAAAGAGACTTCCGGCAACTGCAGGCAGAGGTACTTCTCCAGCTCTTCTTGGCTGCACTGGGCAGTAGCCAGTTCCTTTTCCCCCCAACCAGATGCTATTGAGCATGCTTCTTTTTTTTTTTTTTTTTTTGTTCTTGCTTCAGAACCTTTGTTTGTTTATTTACTCATTTTCATAGCTGGCTTAGCCTGCCTTGAGGGCAGGGCTGGTGCAGCATGTGGTGCCGGGGATAGAACCGAGGTCCCTGAAGCCGCCCAAGCTTTCCCAAGTAGGTGCTTTAGACCACTGAGCCATCCCACCGGGCCCAGAGCATGCTTCTGATTAAAGACTTAAAATGTATTTAATATGCTTGAGCTGAGTGGATAATTACATGTTATAGTTTATGCCCCCTCCTCAGGGAACATAGAGTTGTACTCATGAAATTCTCAAGCAAATAGCCTGGTTGGATGCAGTTCATTGTTTCAGGGGATTAAGAAGGAGCTTACTATGGGTTGCTATTTTAGACTTTCAGAATTAAAATGTAATGGGCCACTGCAGACCTGAGATGAGAAAGGGTTCATTAGAGAAGAGATGGCTGGATTTCCACAGGAAGACTGCTGTGATTACCAGAGAAAAGTTTCTGCTATAGGACAGGGATTTTGATACATTATATGAATTCAGAACACTTAGCTGTTTGCCATAGGACACTTTATAATGGCTTTATAATGTATTGGTATTTGTAATGGCAGAAACAGAAGTTACTTCAGATAGATGTCTTAACATAGTTACATGCAGTATGTAACTAGGCATGGGATTTCTACTTAGGAGTGTCAGGATGATAACAATACCTGTGAGAACAAAAACTGCATAATGTAAAATTTCACTTTACACCCAAGTTATGCAGACAAAACTGTATATTATACAGAGTGAACAGGAATGCTATTTTTAAAAAAAGGATGAGCCTGATACATTAGAGCTGATGGGATCCTAGATGCGATGGTTTTTTTCTTCATGTCCACCTGTGCGTGTTTTTAGTAACTCTAACCTTGATGACCTTTTCCTCCCTAGGCATTAACTGAAGCATTTGAAAAGGAACTAAGAAATCAAGTTCAAGAGAATATTGGACCTCATGGGCTAAATGAGGAGGAGGAAACAGTGGGTAAAAGTCTCAGCAGTAACAGATGTCTTAGATCAGTTCAGTGGGGCCTGCTGAGATGGTCTTTGTGAAAGACAAAGGACCACAGCATTTTTTAATATTTATTTATTTATTTATTTTTGTCTTTTTGAGACAGGGTCTCGCTATGCAGTTGAGGCTGGCCTTGAGCTCACTTTTGTAGCCCAGGCTGGTCTCAAACTCGCAGCAATCCTCCTACCTCAGCTTCCCGAGTGCTGGGATTACAGGCGTGCACCACCATGCCCAGCGACCACAGCATTTTAATCATTAACTGTTTTGGAAAAGTCAGGATTTCATTTCTTCACATAGAATTTTCTTTTATTCATAGAGGATTCAAGTTGCTTAGGTACTAGATAACATGGTACCAAAGAAAACCAGTGTTGTCCCTCTTGTGTCATGCTTCCATTGAGTTTCCAGGATTTCTTCTGGTTAGCAGTGCACCAGAGGTTAAAGAATAATCTGTGCTGACAAAAGATCAGAGGAAGTAAGAGAGGCCAGGCCTGATAGTTTGCATCATAATTATAGAACGCAGGAGGCCTGCAGCAAGTCCAAGACCAGTTTGGGCTACATAGTGACTTGGGGCCATCATAGACTACATAGTGAGCTCCTGGAAGACTGAACTTTATCATGAGACCTTCTTGGAAAAAAGGGTTGTGTGGGCCGGCCAAATAGCTCAGCAGAGTAAAGCATCTGTATGCCAGGGGCCAGGGTTCGATCCCAAGGTCTGCTGTGCCAGCCCTGTTCCTGGGGGCTTTGAAACTGCAATTGAGACTGGGTATGGTGGCGCGCACCTGTAATCCCAGCTCTTGGAAGGCTGTGAATCACTATGAAGCTGATCTAGTAGTGAGACCCTGAGTACCCTATAGACCCTTCCCTTTATTTTATTTATTTATTTTTTGTCTTTTTTTATTTATTTTTATTTTTATTTTTATTTTTGAGACAGGGTCTCGCTATGCAGTTGAGGCTGGTCCTGCGCTCACTTTTGTAGCCCAGGCTGGTCTCGAACTCGCACCAATCCTCCTGCCTCAGCCTCCCAAGTGCTGGGATTACAGGTGTGAGCCACCACGCCCGGCTAGACCCTTCCCTTTAAAAAAAATAAAAAAGAAAAAAAGAAAAAAAGGGAAAAAAAAAGGGCTAGGGATATAGTGCAAAGACGCTGGGTTCAAACTCTAGGACAAAGAAAAGAAAAAAGGGAATAAGAGAAGTCAGAGAATCCCAAGTGCTCTTTACCTAGTTAAAAGAAACCTATAGATTAAGTCTTCATTGTTTTCAAAGTAATAGTTTATTGCAGGGCGTGGTGGTACACACCTGTAATCCCAGCACTTGGGAGGCTGAGGCAGGAGGATTGGTGTGAGTTCAAGACCAGCCTGGGCTACAAAAGTGAGCTCAAGGCCAGCCTGAGCTGCATAACGAGACCCTGTCTCAAAAAGAAAAAAAAAAAAAAAAAGTAATAGCTTATTGAAACAAGTGAAAGCTGAAGAAATGCTTACCTAAAACACTGATGAGCAAAACTGGAAATACAGTACAGAACAGTAACAGCTAAGCATACAGTGTGGCTGCTTAAGAATCCTGTTATTTTACATGAGAAAAGCTGTTCAGGAAACAAGCACCTCAGAGCGGGTGTGGCCTGTAGTGACTGAAACTGAAAGATCAAGCTTTTTCAGATGCCAACAGGTGATGGGCTGAAAACACCTCTAACTTAGAATGGAGGAGTGCTAGCCAGACTGCAGAAGTGTGAGGTCAGGTGATTGTTCTAGGGATTAGCGAGCTCTTTTTATCAACATGTGATATTTGAGGTGGGGTGTGAAAGAGCTGTCAGACCTTACTCTTATTTCTGTTGTTTTACATGTGCTTCTAAGGAGAAAACACACAGCAAAGCTGCTCATAAAGGAACTCCAGAACACTCTCAGCCCTGGAAGATTTCCTCCAGGAAAACCACAGCTCCAAGTCCAAGCGGCGGCCTTCCAAAACCAAGTAAAGCAGCTCTGAGTAAGAACTACAAAGTTGTACTTTATGGAAAACTGGCATCTTTTGAAAGTATATATGCATTTAAGGGACATAGCACCCAAAACTAACATCTGCCAGTTAGTAGCAGAAAGTGCCTTATTTAAGTCACTGCCATGTGGGTGGCTTTCGGAAAAGACAGCTAGAACTCTTGAAGGATGCACCTGTGGGGCCGAGTATCAACACCAAGTGCCAGGGCACAGCTACCGCTCCAGCTTAAGCCTCTGCTCACTCACTCTGGTTGCCTTTTTATTTTAATTTCTAAGGAGTTGGTAGAATGCAGAAAGTGCTCAAGGCAAGCAGATGGCCTGTTTGGCTTTTTCTTTGCTGTTGTTCTTAGAGTTGAACTCAAATCCTCATGCTTGCGAGGCAGGTGCTGGGTCTCTGAGTTGTATCCCCAGCCCTGTTTGGCTTAACATGTTCAGAGTTGGTACCAGTGAGTGCCTTCCTCCTATAGCTCACTGGACAGAGCTAACCCCTTGCCTGCCAGGATGGCTGAGGAGTCTCCTCCGTCTGCATGGAGCCTCTGTGCAGGCCCTGGGGTGGCTGTGCAGCCCTCAAGACTAAGTGTGGTCCATCAGCACTGCTGAGCTATCTCCATCCCTGCTGGTGCTTGGCCTCCTGCAGAAGGAGCTCTGATCTCATGCGTTCACTTCCGGTTGTGCTTTCAGCACCACCACCACATGGGTGACAGAGTTTTTGGCAGTGTGTGTCAGCTCAAAAGCATCTCATTTTTCCTTCCAGTGAAGGCAAATGAACACAGTCTCCTGCCCCTGATGTTGGAGCAGTTTCCATTTCTCTATGTATCTGGCCCAACACTAAGCAAAATGTGGAAACAGCAAATTGCACATGTTGAACAGCTGAGAAAAGATGCATGTAGAGACAGTCGATCCAAGAGGAAACTCCGAGATGGGGTAAGTTACCGTTGGCTGGAACTGTAAGATAAACCAGAAAGGAAAGAACGTCCTTGGTCGACGTTTCTTTTCTTTTTCTTTTGCAGTATCGGGGTTTGAACTCAGGACCTTGAGCTTGCCAGGCAAGCGCTTATTCTGCTGAGCTATCGCCCAGGCCCTAAACTTTATATTATGGCTGGCTCAGCCTGCCCTGGGCGTGGCGCTGGCACAGCATGTGTTGGTGAACTACAGTCCCTACAGATGTAAACAGGCACTTTAGTCCACAGAGCTATTTGGCCAGCCCTACAGACTGACATTGTTAACCTGCTTGCCTTGTGTTACCCTTCCCTTTAAGATAGAAGAAGCTCTGAGACGACATGACTTCCTTACTGCCCATGTCAAGAAAGAGTATGAACACAGCAAGAGACTGGTATGTAAGGAGCAAGTCAGGAACTGTAACTTTGAATTTAGAAGTGATGTTCCTTGCCTGTATCTGTACAGCCAGGTACCACAGACTTTTGCCACCAGGGAGCATCAAGGGTTTTGACCATATCTGTATAGCCAAGTACCACAGACTTCTGCCACCAGGGAGCGTCGAAGGTTTTGACCACAACTGAGGGAGGAGAAGTAATGGTGCTTTATACCCAGTCTCAGTCTTCATAGTGACCAATTACAGAGCATGATTTCTAGGAAAGGAAAAATGTAAGGCTTTGAAATGGTAAGTAACTTTCCCTGGGTCTTACCAGGAAAAGCAAAAGCTGTGGCTGAGATTGGGATCCAGCTCCATTTCTACCTCCATAGCCCCTTCTAGGTGCCAGGTGTTTTTAGCTTTTTTATTCCGTTTTTGCCATCTCCTGTCTTTCTCGGGTCCCAGGTCCCATTATTACTTAGGGTGGGTGTGATACTTAGCACTTTATTCCCTGTATAGTAAAGGGATAAGACAGGTTGGAGAAGTTGCCAAAGGAAAAAATTTAAAAACATGTCATTGATTAGCAAGCCATGAGTTTTGTCTCACCATGCACTTTAGACTAGCTTTGAACTCATTATGTAGCCCAGGCTGGCCTTGAATTTGTGGTAATTCTCCTGCCTCAGCCTCCTGAGTACTGGGAGTGTAGGCTTGCACCATTGCACCCAGCTGCCATATGAATTCTGAATCTTCAGCAGGTGCAAAAAGCTGCCTTAAGTATACACAGAACCGTGGAATGGGACAAGATACTAAGGCCCACACACCCAAGTTGGAGGCTTTATGTGTGACTGCCTGGCCTTCCTTAGAAATTGTCTGAGTCCTGTAGTTTGTCTTGTTTAAACTTCTAGCAACTCAGGCTTTGCTTGAGAGCCGCCACTTTTCCCCTCCTGTTACTCTGGTACTGGTTGGCACCATTAGCCCTGCTGGAGTGGGAAAGTGAGGCCCTGAAGTTGTGTGCTGCCCCAGGGTGTAGCTACTCCCCACAGCCCCAGGAGCTCCTCAGCTCAGCTGTGTGGTAGGGGTGGGGCTCTGGCTGTGATTGAGGCTGAGCCCCAAGGGCTCTGGGGCTAATAGGCTGATGATGCACTCATGCTCAAGCCACAGCCCCTGGTCACACGCTGTACCACGGAGTGGGCAGATGAGCAGGATCTTATCTTGGACTGCATGTATTAGTTACTTTTTACTTGTTGCTGGGACAAATACCCAACACTCAAAATGAAGGAAGGAAAGGTTTATTTAGCTCACAGTTTGTGGAGGTTTCAGTCCATATTCAACTGGCCCAAGGCTGAGTGGAACAGAGCAGAGAGCATCCAGTTCATGGCGGCAGAACAGCAACAAAATGACAGCAGAGGTAGCCAACCAAACAGCAGCAGAGCAACAGCAACAGCCCGAGTCTGTCTCTCTGTCTCTCTTTATATTATATTCGGGCTCTCCGCCTTAGCTTCTGCCTTAGGCTACACCCATAATCCCAGAAGTACTTGGACCCATAATCCCATCAGTACTAAAACCCATAATCCCAGGGATCATGGATCAAGTCTCAAATTCTAGAAGTCCCCGCCCAATGACTACATGAGGCTTTGGGGGGACAACTAGACATAAACCATAACACTCCATAACCTCTTCTGTCCCTTTTTCCCTTCCCCCTTCCTAGCAAGACTTCAGGGACCGCATTCGTAGACAGAGGTTGACCCAATCAAAGATAAAAGAAAATCACCAGCAAATTGTTCGTGCCCGAAAATACTATGATGACTACAGAGTTCAGTTGCATGCCAAGATGATGAGAATGAGGACCCGGGAAGAAATGGTAAGTGCAGCTCCACCAGCCCGGGCAGAGCGAGTTCTGGGACCTTCAGGGAGCCTTTGCACTTGCTGCAGCTTGATCCAGAACCCAGAAACAGCCCTGAAACACTGGCCCTGGGAGGAGTCTACTCACTGCACTCCCTCCTTTCTGTTAAGTGTATTTGGCACAGGCTCTCACCACGCAGCCCTGACTGACTCATAGCAATCCTCCTGTTTCAGCCTCCCCAATGTTGGGATTCCAGGTGTGTGCCACTGCACCTAGACTCGATGGCCCCTCAGTACTCCCAGGAAAGGGGCCTGAGTGGGAATCGAATCCAGGTCCCTGTACTTGCCTAAGCAGGCACTCTCACCGGTCCTCATTACTCCTAATGTGTGCATTCTCCATATTTTTGTCAACATGGCTCTCGTTTTCATGTGAAATCTTAATTCCCCATGACCCCTTTTACATAGTTTTCCCTCCAGCACACCTGTTTCGGGGTTTGGGCATGCACTATAAAAACAGTGATTTAAGGCAAGATTACAGAGGTGGGATTCCACCTAAGATTAGGAGTAGCATTATGACACCTGTACTGGGAGCTATTTCAGGAGATTTCCTTTTCCTTTTTTTTTTTTTTGTCTTTTTGAGACAGGGTCTCGCTATGCAGTTCAGGCTGGCCTTGAGCTCTCTTTTGTAGCCCAGGCTGGTCTCGAACTTGCATCAATCCTCCTGCCTCAGCCTCCCCAGTGCTGGGATTACAGGCGTGAGCCACCATACCCGGCGAGATTTCCTTTTCCATCCTAATCAAGCTTCGTTATTAATCTTTTGGATCTCAAACTGAGTAAACTGTTTATAACAAAACAATCTCATAGTTAATTTCATGTAGCACTCCAGGATGTAGTATTTCTAGAGGAAGATGCTTCTCAGGCTCTTGATGGACACAGCAACTCAACGCAGGTAGCAGCCCTTAAGTTCAGAGCTGGCAGGACCCATCTTCTGGCCAGAGGACAGGTGGGCCAGCCAGGGCCTATGAACACTTGGTGTGCTGTGGCACCCCCATGCCCACCGCTACCCCTTGGCTACCAAGTGCAGCATTGGTTTCTGCTTGGGATCCTTGCCTTACCCATTTTAGTGCTCAAGGATTCCCTTCTAGGGCTGGCAAGATAGCTCAGCAGTCTAAAGTACCTACTTAGGCAAGCTCAGGCTAGTGAAGGAGACTGCAGTTCGATCCCTGGCACCACGTGCCGCACAGCCCAGGGCTGAGCTAGCCAAAGAATCCCCTTCTGGAGGGTGTAAAGGATCTTTGTAATACCTAGGAAGATGTTAACCATTAGCTGTTAGGATACCACTCATGCACCAGGATGTCTAAAATAAAGACAGGTGGTGTTAAGGGTGGGGAGAGTTTGGAACCCTCACACAGGGCTGCCAGGACCGTAAAGTGAGATGTGCTGTGGAAAGCAGGCAGTGCTGACCAGTAATCACAAAGCCTCAGTCAGGCTAGGACTCCATGGCTGTCTCACTTCCTAGATACACACTGGCACAAAAATCTGCACACAAATGTTCATACCAACATTATAAGTATCAAAAAGAAATAATTTGCCCTATGACTCAGTGGATGAACAAACTGCATATTCATTTTTTTTTTTTTTTTTTTTTTGAGACAGGGTCTTACTATGCAGTTCAGGCTGGCCTTGAGCTCACTTTTGTAGCCCAGGGTGGTCTCGAACTCGCACTGATACTCCTGCCTCAGCCTCCCGAGTGCTGGGATTACAGGCATGTGCCACCACGCCCGGCAAAACTTTTTTGTTTTGTTTTGTTTTTTTTGTCTTTTTGAGACAGGGTCTCGCCAAGCAGTTGAGGCTGGCCTCGACCTCACTTTTGTAGCCCAGGCTGGTCTCGAACTCGCACCGATCCTCCTGCCTCAGCCTCCCAAGTGCTGGGATTACAGGCGTGCGCCACCACGCCCGGCCCTGCATATTCATATAGTAAAATATGTGGCAATAAAATGTAGGGGACCTTGAAAACTTTCTAGGTGAGAGAAATGTGCACAATGGGCAACTATACTGCAGCAGGAAATAATGTGCTAGGAGCAAAAGGGAGGGGAGCACAGGGAGGAGCTGCCCTCAAGTGGGGGGGTCTTCTGTGGGGAGGAGTGCTCTCATACTAATGGTGACGATGGCACAGTTCTGGGAACCTACTTAAGTGGTTGGGGGTGGGGAGTGCTGGGACTGAACCCAGAGACAACTAATCTTCAGAGTTTTACCTAGGCCTTTAGAGACAAGGCAGAGATCCAGCTTGGGCCTGTAGTCCTCCTGCCTCAGCCTTCTGAGTGCTGGGAGTCTGGGGGACTCCGCCACGCCCTGCCTGAAATGTGTATTCTATAAGGGATCGTTATATGGTATGCGAATATCTGAATAAAATTCACTTTCAGAAATCTTTCATGAAAAGCAATCAGTATATAAGTTGAGCATATGTTCACCCTTGATTATTTAACTGACAGATATTTAAGAAACTGTTTGAAGAAGGTTTACAAATTCAGAAGCAAAGATTACGGGATCTAAGAAACTATGCCAGAGAAAAACGAGATGAAGAAAAAAGGCAGCACCAGAATGAACTGGCCTCAATGGAGAACTACTACAAGGACCAGGTGGGCCGACGTCCCCCTGCGCATGCCCAGTCCTGACAGCCTGTGTCACAGGCTGCTCAGTCCACTGGCACCACTCTGCAGCCCACACGGGCCAGGTCTTAGCCAACAAATACAGTCTATGCTGCTCTGCCTCTGTTAAGAGAGATTTTAAGCTGAAGAACCATTCACCTTTGGACTACAATCAGTGTAAGGTTTGTGTTTTTCTTCCCTCTGAACAGTTTTCATTGCTGGCAGAAGCCATATCACAGGAACGTCAGGAACTCAAAGCCCGAGAGAGAGCCCAAGCCCAGGTAAGAGCGGGATAGACATGGTCTGCGGTTTTAGGGATTAGAAACAACCATATTACAACTTCTAAGGAGTGGGAGAGGAAAAACAGTGAGAGGATCCATCTGAAATCTAGGATGCTCACCCAAGGGTTAGTTGTCTTTTTTGATGTCTGTAAGAGCAACTTCCAAATTACTGAAATGATTGCAGGAGCTCAATAAGCAGGAAGGTAGAGGGGCAATAAAGGGGCTGAGGGCCTGGACAGATGTGCACAGCAGACGACACACCTCTCTTTCAGACATTGCATAAGGTGAAGAGAGAACTGAGATCTAAGATGGAGAAGGAAATCCAGCAGCTGCAGGACATGATAACGCAGAATGACGACGACGCTTTCTTCCGGGAGCTGGAAGTGGAGCGCTTCCGGGCCCGGCTGCAGCTGGCTTCCTTTCAGTATAGTAACAGTCCCTTCCCATGAGGCCTGACTCGACAGGTGATATCTCTGACAGAGCTAGGACTGAGTCAGTAAACAGTCTACACCAGAAGAATTTTTAATGCCTTATCTGTGTATTCATTCGTTATCATTTTAAAAATAAAAAAACTTGCTGTTTTGAATTTATAACTTAACTGGAAAAGGGAAATGAAAGCACACATGCTTAGTCATGCTGTGGTAAAGCAAGGAGCAGGTCTTACCTGAGCAGCCAGCCCACATGCCTCCCCCAGAAAATTCACTGGAGAAAAGCTAGGTGGATTAGTGATTAGGGGACCCTTACGGTTGAGCATGGCCTCTACCATGTTCACGCAGGTTCCTCACGTGATGAGGAACGAGAAGATGGGAGACGGATGCATATTGTGTTTCTGTGGTGTAGTAGAGGACTGCGCTGAGCAGAGGCTAGAGGTCCACACATCAGCACTGGGGATTGGAAAGCAAGTGCCAGTCCTTTCCCTGGTGTGGCAGACGGGTATGAGAAGGCAGAAACCCATGTGGAGGTGAAGGCCAGGAGCTGCTGAGGACCTTGCTGATCCAGGGCAGAGATGGTGTCCCACAGCAGGTCAGCTGGTAGGGGCTCCTGAGTACCTGCAGAGAGCATAGGGAGGAGGCCTTGAGGGGCAGCCAGCTGGATCCATAGGGTCTCAGGTGCTGCTGCCTTAGCCTGGCAGCTGACAGAAGACTAGGCCACCTGGTACAAGTCTGTGTGTGTGTGTGTGATGGAGAGAGAGATGGTACTAAACCTGTGACTGTGACACTACACATGCTCTACCACTGAATTAAATACCCCAGCTTTCTCTTCTGAGATGGGCTTCCCAAGCTGCCTCAATTTTGTGATTTTTCTGCTTGAGCTTCCCAGGTAAAAACTATTAGGTCCTGTTGAGGCGAGGTGACTCCATTGTGACTGATGGTGCATATGCAACCTGGAGTTCTGAGTACTTGCATCTAGATTTGGCATTTGCCAAGATAGAGGCTAGAAGCATTAGCCTCATAGTTCAGGGTTCTGAGTCATCCACATCCAAGCTCTAGCTTTAGAAAGACATTTGTTGGTTATATTCAGGGCAAAAGCCATTTTATTTATTTACTTAATTATTTTTAGGTATCTGGAATCAAACTCAGGACCTAATACTTGCCAGGCAGGTGCTGTGCTACATCCTGGCCCACAAAGGCCTTCTGAATAAAGCAAATTTAATTTTAAAATCTGGCCCATCTAGTTCCTAGGAATGTTAACCTATGTAATAATTATTTTATTTTATTTTATTTTATTTGTTTTGAGAGGGTTTTGCTATGCATTTCAGGCTGGCCTTGAGCTCACTTTTGTAGCCCAGGCTGGTCTCGAACTCACATCGATCCTCCTGCCTCAGCCTCCCAAGTGCTGGGATTACAGGTGTGCGCCAACACGCCCGGCCAACCTATGTAATTATTAATTACATCCTCTATTCTGTTTTCTAGATGTTGTGAATCACAAACCTTCAAGTCTGCAGCTTCTAGGGAAAATACACTATTTTCACTCTAGTGAAAATACTTTTCACTCTGAGGACTTAGCTGCTCAGCACAAGATGGGTGTGGCACATGTGAGGTCCCCTAGGGTTCTCCCCCTGACTGCTAACAGGCCTGGTTACGGACTAGTCTTAGAACCACATCCCTCTTCTCCACTCAGTCCAGCCTTGCTCCGAAATCCCGTCTTGTACACAGCTCCCCACAGGCACTGGCCACTCAGCCAGTCGCCATGGCAGCAGAAGTGGGCGCCTTCCTGCTTGAGGTAGAGATAGAGAAGGCCCTAAGCACTCTGATGTTCACAGGATGGAGGCACCAACTAAAGAGGGGGTGTACTCTTTTTTTTGTCTTTTTGAGACAGGGTCTCCCTATGCAGTTCAGGCTGGCCTTGAGCTCACTTTTGTAGCCCAGGCTGGTCTCAAACTTGCACTGATCCTCCTGCCTCAGCCTCCCAAGTGCTGTGATTACAGGTGTGCACCACCACGCCTGGCTACCTGGGGTGTACTCTTGAAATCCCACTACAGAACCAACTGTAAGTATTTTTTTTCAAAATAATTAATTACAAACAATATTCTTTAAAAATTTTGATGCTGTGACAGTGCAAACAGCATTCATTTTATTGCTCAACTTCGGCATGGGCACATACATAGTTAATTCTTAAAAACAATTTATACAGATGTTATTGATAAAGCTCATATAACAACTTAGTGAAAATACAGAGAACAAAAGCTAAAACGCTCTGTAATAAATACAATGAAAATGATAAAACTTTGTTTTTAAAGTCAGTTTGAGAGAAGGAAGAATATTACATAAAGTGAACTACTTACATCTAGAAATCAAACAACTCAGCATTTGGTACAATCACCCTCCTCACATAAGAATGTTAAATACCACAAATGGCACCCGTTGACTGTCAGCTGCAGCTTAAAGACAGAAGCAGAAAGCGCTGCTCCCGGCCTACATATCGCCTGCGTCGCCTGACTCACCAGTGCAGGCAGTCCAGCGCACCAGAAGTGGAAAGCAGATTTAGTGTTGTAGAACAAAGCAAAGTACATTGCATTTAAAAGAAAAGAAACTTGTGCTCTGGACTGTAAATACAAGAAAGAAAGATTTTAAAATATAGACCCATTCAGGGCAACATACTATGTGCAAAATGAAATGTACACTATACACAGTACTATTTAAAAACTCTTTACACCAAAACATAAGGCCCTCTGAGTCAGAATGTCTCTCTGTGCTGCACATGAGCTCTACAAAATAACCACGCTCAGTCACGCACTCATGATGGAAAGGCAATGACATGGGAAGATGACGTCACACAGCTGAAATCACACACCTAGAGGAAGGGCAAGAAAACCCAGGTGAGCGGGGCATTTGGAATAAATATTCACATTAAACCCAAGGTGCAAATCCATGGTTCAATGACACCGGGGCATTTGTTTGCTTAGCACCTATTTGGAAGTAATCAGATAATGTAACTTTTTTTGGTGGTATAAGGGATCGAACTCAGGACCTTGCGCTTACCAGGCATGCACTTACTCCACTGAGCTATCTCCCCAGCCCAGATAATGTAATTTTGACGTTGAAATCTAAATTGTGTTTCAATGTATCATGTTGGTAATACTATACACAGTTACATAGGATGATTTCTTGCTTTTAAAGCTCTGTTAAGTGATTACTATAAAGGTAAAGGCACTCAAACAGTGATGGTATTTGCCTGCTTTATACTGTACATGAAAGCAACTAATAGCATTTCATTATTACTGTATCTGTTATGATTTCTCTAAAGTGTTCTTGTATTTACTACTTATTGAAATATTTTAAGAGTAGGCACAATTGCAAATTGCACTAAAACCTTAAAAAAGAGATGGATCTACAACCAATAGGGTACTATCAAAAAGATACAAATTACAGATCATTAGCACAGAAACCATTTCTGTATACTTCAAGATGTTCTTCAGTATTACTAGGAATGCAGTAAGAGAAACAAAGTGGAAAGAAAAAGTTGGCATAAGGACATTACCGCTGCGCAGTCCAACTATAACTAACTTATGTAGCAGTCAAATTTGGCCAAATGAACTACATTTAAGTACTTGCAAACTATGCAAGCTGTTCTCAACATTTCTTTTAAGCAATAAAGTGTCCATTTGTTTTAGCTGTCCCCCTGACTCCAGCCCACAAAAGGTTACTTAGAATTCCAATCAGGGAAAAAATCTGGAGCCACTCGGGTCAAGTGAGGCAGGAACACAAGTTAGAGGCTCCTGCTGGGTGCCAGCGTGAGCCCCTGCCCCTGGCTTCAAGGACACAGCCTGAGGGCCACTCCCATCATGTGAAGCAAAACACAAAACACTTGATAACTAAGCTGCAAAATGTAAAGCTCTACCATCAAAACTTGCTATTCTTCTTTCACATGACTTTTTAAAAAAGAACAGTGCATTCTTTTTTGATAGCTAATCTTGAAAATTCATAGCAATCTCTTCTGTCCCTCGCCCTCTGCGGTGTGCAACCAGCCACTCACCTTGGAGTGCAGTGGGGGGGCAGTCAGATGCCACGCTGGGCCCGAGGTTGGAATTGCTCTTTCCTCCCAAGTCCACCTTCCAATTTAAGGTGACCAGGGGTGTCCTGGGAGCAGAATCACTCTTTCTGCAGTTGTTAGGCTTCTCTCCCTCCCCACCCCCAGAGCTCGGTCCAGTTCATCTTGTGAGAGAAAAGCAGGGTTCTCTAAGCTTGCTAACACATCTTCAGAGTAAAACTTTCCTTTTTCACAATTTAGCTGATTAAAATTATGAGCATCTAAACAAAGTTTCTGCATGGTTTACTTGATAGAAATGTAATTAATATATAAATTAGGTACACTTATTAGAAACTTTGGTTTACAGGAATAGTATATATAGTAAAGTCCAGCTGACCCAGCAAAAGAATGAAAACCCCTCCCCATCCACATGCTCTGAGAAGCTATAAAAATGCAGTATTTCCATTTAAGATAAAAAGTAAATCCAAAATACCTGATTGTATTGATTCAAGATAAAAACATTATGTTTAAAAAGTCATCCTAAAAACAGGGAACCCCTGAACACATCTTATGGCATCAAACTACTAAGTTTAGACTAAATGGTGCATTAGGAAGTTAACCAAAATAATATAGCTGTATTTCCAGGAAAATTGTGCTTGAAAAAATATAAAAACAACCCACTTAGGCTAAGTTGAAACACATACTGCAAAATACAATGCTCTGCTATAGAAAAAACAAACATGTAAATGGCTTAATCTTGTAAAGATGATTCTTTTAGCCAATTGTTTATAAAGTTAGAATAATTCAAAATAATTTTATTCTCTTTTACAAAGAGCAAGTACAGGAGCTGTTCAAAATCATGTATTCTACCCAAATGAAATATGACTTGTACCGCCTGCTGAAGTTGTCTTGATGTGTGAAAGACTTGAAATCTGTGAACGATTTGAACAGATTACCTTTTATAAAAATAGTAGTAGTCTTTACGTGTAGAATACTGCCTAACTCCGGAGACGCAGGAAAAGCCAGCATTCTTTAGGTTCAAGATATTCATTTTAAATAGCAGCTGAATGTGTCCTCATGGCAAAGCACAAAGACCTTTTTTCCTTGAAAAGGAATTTCAAAATCGTCCTTTCCCCTCACAGTGTCCTAAAACTTTAAAGAAGGAAGGAGAGAGGGTATTTTCCTGTATTTCAGCATTCTTTGAAACTGCTGAAGGGAGGTTGTCGGTCAGGGGCATAAATAGAGTCCTGGGAAAGGCCTTGAAATTTGTCATTCCACAGCAAATCCACATGTTTCTTCGATGGCTGTTAGCAGCTTTTCATAGAGCTTTTCATAGCTTTCATAGGGCGGAATGTCTATTCGATTGAAGCTGTGAATAAGCAGATCAGACTTTACACAGTTCATTCAGAAAAGCAGGACCTACCACGTATATACTACCACAGACCCATTCATTATTCTTTGGGTCCCACAAAAAGCTAAAGATTGCATTGCTCTAAAGTCAGTTACCACCCTGGTGTTCACCTACTGATTTCTAAGTAATTTTACACCCCTTTTTCAAGTTGTTTATTCCTCTTATAGGTCCTTCTATTGGGGAAATAAGTGAGAAGTTAAATCTGTCTGTCTGGAACACCTCCTTCGTGGACAGGGGGAACGGCTACAGAATCACTTACCACGTGTGGGCCTTGGGCAGGTTGTTAGTACAGGCGTCGATCTGGTGTATGGTGAAGAGCCGAGGGCCTGCGGCACCTGCAGAGGAAAATGTGGGTCAGATCACTGCATGCACACGGCTCCATCTGCGCAGAGTAGAACTGTATGTGGCCCACAGTGCAGAGGCAGGGCAATGCCGGAAATCCCACGTTTTTCCTCAGGGTAGCAGGAAAAGAACCCAGGTTTTTAAAAGTTGGAATTGACCTTGGACAAGGCTGGCTGGCTGCCTTAATGGGTTGGCATTTCAGTTTAAGAAAAAGTTCAGGATTGAGATCCCTTTGTCACTTTCTGTTTTATGGAAAATCAATATCCTAAAAGAATGAGAAGAGAAAAACTGGCCAAGATAAAACACAGGGTATATGTGCACACTCAAAAGACAGCCTAATGTAAACTTGGACATCGTGACCCAACTAAGAACAGCAGCAGCGCCTGGTTCCCTGCAGTTTACAGATACCCCGCACATGTTACCTACATACATACATACAGGGCAGCTAGAGCGTCCAGGCCCCAAGGAGGGAGGGAGCTCGGAGTGAGCTTTGCACTGTAAGCGTGTGCGCGGCTGTGGCACTGATGGATCTCGCACCAGTCCTGTGTCTCCTCCCTCAGTACCAAGAGGTCAGGGAGGCGGCTGCCCGCCCACCACTCGCCATCACCGCCGCAAGGCATCCAACACTTAAGCAGCACATTTCTCAGAAAACGATTCTTAAGAATGGAATCTGGTTATCCATTAGCGGTCTAGGGCCAGGCGGGAACCGAGATGCTGGCCGAACAGATGCTTCCAGACCTCCAGACTGTGCCGCCTCTCTGGCGACAGAAAGGGTAAGCGCGGGCGAAGGGGATCGCGCGGGGCGCTCAGCCGGGCTGAGACGTGACTGCGGAGGGAGGGAGCCGCTCTCCGACATAAAGGCACCACAGGGGACGAGCACCGTGGCCAGAGGCGACAGGCTGAAGGGAGCACCTGCCGCAGGAGGGGGCACAGAGCCCTGCAGGTGGCTCACGAGAGACTGGAGAAGGAAAAGGGAAGGGCGGGAGTCTGCTCGGAGGCGGAAGCACACGTGCGTGAACCGCCCCTGCCCCCCTCCCGGCCCCCGGCGCCCCCATCTATACCTTGCAGCGCTTTGAAGCCCTGCAGAGGCACTCGGGACGACCCCGTCACAAACTGTAGCAGCCGCGCGCGCCGTTCTTCATCAAAAAACTCCACAGCTTTCCAGAACCACTTGACGACGTTGCTGTCCGGGGTGCAGTGTTTCAACCGGGTGTTCACTTTCCAGTCGCTGACGTCTATCTTTCCAAGTCCACAGATAATGAGCTGGCAACACAGTGTACAAGGGATGAGCCCGGGACCAACGCCCCGCCCACATTTCCTCTGAACAGAGCTCCAGATATGCAGCACTGGTCCTCACTTGTTTTTTTTGCATCAAGAATTGAGTTCACAGCCTTGCCAGGCAGATGCAGTACTGTGTGATCTGGTATGCTTAATCAAGGGAGAATTATCTGGAAAGCTTTGCAAAATATGCACACCAGGTCTCTGTCCAGAGGCTAATTCTGTACATATATGGGTGACAAGGCTAAAAATTTCTAAAAATTTTCTATAAACTTCCAGAGGTATCTGCTTACCGCAGATTTCCTTCCTGGGGCTTCAGGACCACAGCTGCGATGGACTCAACAAGACTAAACCACTGGGAAAATTTCTAATTCCAAAAAAATTACAAAATTAAAAAAAGAGAAAGAAATCAAGACCCAAAAAGTAAATACAATTTCCATCTGCCTGGATAAGTGTGTTATCTTGGTCTCGACGCTCTCGGCTATGTGTTCTGGGCCTGCCGAGCTTGTTGGAAGGCGCCTGGGCTGGTTGCTCCGCTCGCTTCCGTCAGAGGATCAGCAGGCAGCAACTCAAGAAGTGGGTGCTTCGTGCACTCGATGCAGTGTTCAGTAAGATCATCGTGACTTTAGACCAGCATGTGCAAGTCCAGCTGCCATCACCTGTCTGGCCAGGAAGCTGGCCTGGCCCTTGGCAGAACCCCCCACTAACTTATTTTGCCCAGCTGGGGTTGTGGGGGGGCACCCCCTGGGGTGTACTATTCCCTCAGCTCTGGGTTTAATGTATTATATTTATTTGGGGCTGACAGAGCTCTAATAAAGGGATGGAAATGGCAAAAAAAAAAAAAAAAAATCATCGTGACTTATGAGATATCCAACATACTGTTGTGGGACCATGAACACCTCCATCTCTTTAGGGTCAAGGACTAGCTTATACTGCCAATCTAACACACTGTGGTAGTGAATTATATACAGTATAAAACATAATGTAACTCATATATCCTACTTTTACAGAAGGCTGTTAATTTAGTAAAACATTACTCTTTTCTAAGCAGTTTATTTTATTAACAGTAAAATCATAAATCCTATTCCTATTGGATGAAATCTGCAACAAAGCTACTGTATGTATACAGACTTCTAAGAGAACTTAAATCACATTGAAATGGTAACAGTGTGGCCTACAAGGATTTCTGTACTTTTTTTTTTTTTTTTTTTTTTCTTGGTGGGATTGGGGTTCGAACTCATGATGTTACACTTGCCAGGCAGGCACTTGTGCCACGGAGCTATCTCCCCAGCCCCCCCTACAAGGATTTCTGATGCTTCCAAGACACAGATTCTATCTTCAGAGCAGTGGCAATTACGAGGCGAAGGCCTCGCCCCACAAACAGGTTCCGCAGCTCTGCTTGACTACACTGCTGCCTGTGACCTCGCGCACCTAACCAATCTTTGTGCATCTATTTACTATGATGTCTGTTAAGACACTTACTTATGAAAGACAATGAGATTAGTATAATCAAACTTTTAAGTTCTCTGGAGTTTTTTGTTTTGTTTTGTTTGGTACTGCAGAACCTGGGATCGAACTCAGGCCCTTGCACTTGCCAGGCAAGCGCTTATTTTACTGAGCTATCTCCCCAGCCCTTGTCTGGAGTCTTAACAGAAACAAAAAACATTATAAACTGTTTATGAATATTTCCAAAGGAGGAGCTAAGGCTTTGTTCAGTTTACCTTAAGTGCCTTATTCTATGATCTTGTCTACCAAATGTTTTCTAACAGAGTTTAGTGCAAACAAACCCAATCAAACTAAGCCTTGATCAATACATTTCTTTTTTTTTTTTTTTTGGTAGGACCAGGGTTCAAACTCACGACCTTGCACTTGCCCAGCAGGCACTTGTGCCTCGGAGCTATCTCCCCAGCCGATCAATACATTTCAACAGCATGGCGACCAATTCAAGTTTTGGTTAAATAAATTAATAACCATTAAATCAAGGAATAGAAAAAACATCCGAAGAATTTACACGTGAGACATGAAATTTGTTTAAATGAACACAATAAAGAATTAGAAGAGTATTCAAAATAAGGCCTGTGTGGTGGCACATGTCTGTAAACCCAGGCTTTATGAAGGTAAGGCGGTAAGCTTGTGAGGCAGAGGCCAGGTTGGCCTACACAGCAAGTTACAGGTTGGTTAGACTACATAGTGATATTCTGTCACCAAAAACAAAACAAAACAAAAACACACACACACACACATATATGTGTGTATTCACAATGTAAGAGAAATTGCTTACTCACAAAAATTCCAAACAATGAAATTTTAAACTGTTCCTATGAATAAGAATTCTCATAGAACTGCACTGTAAAATTTTGAAAACATCAGAAATACAACCTTCCTCTAAGACTAAGCAAAGTAATTTTCAGTCTTTCCTGTTGCTCTAGGTGATGTTATGATACAAGTGCACTAACCTCCAGCTCCTTCTCATCAAATGTCTTCAGCAGATGCTGTGGAATTACTTCATTAAACCCTTTCTGCAAAGCCAGGAACTGAGCCTCAATGCCCCGTAAAAATCTCCAGTTCACATACAGTCTGTGAATATTGGCAGAATTTGCATGTGATCACACAGATTCAAACTTGGTAATCATTAAAATTTCTTTTGTAGCAACACTGCACTACACAAGTCCTAAGAATTTAGTTTAAACTCTAAAACAATTCTTTAAAAAACTCTCAAACTAATGAGGATAAATAGATCACTCAGCTGTGAGGAAGTTAAGCGAAACCAGCGCCTTTCCACCAATAAAGCACTGTCAATAAAACCACCCTTCAAATCCAAGTAACTCCTAATGAAGGGGAATCACAAGCTTAGATGGTTTTGAAGTCAAAATCAGAACATGACCCACTGTAGAGCACAAGCTTCGCATGTGTGAAGGATCAAAAGAAACACTGATGAGATTTTCCTTCTAAACTTATAGCACAGATGCCAGTGACTAGAAGGGTCCAGTCAATTGAAACAACCATTTTTCTGGCTTTCCTTGAAAGTGTCAGTGGACTCAGGTGCACGCTGCAGTTGCATCTGGGGGGCAGCAGAGGCAGAGAATGCTCAGATTCAAAATGAGAAGAGGAAAAGCACTTTTTGAATAAGTACTCAAGATCCCTCCTCCCTGGAGGGGTGGCTAACTTACACGGCCAGTATAACCATGCTAGGCACAGCTCACCATTTATAAACATGGCTCAAAAAAAAAAAAAAAAAAAAAAAAATGGCTCAGTGGTCTAAAGTGCCTGTTTGGGCAAGCTTAAGCAACCACAGGGACAGTGGTTCCATCCCTTGCACCACATGCTGCACTGGCCCCACCCCCCAGGGCAGGCTGAGCTGGCCATAATAAAAAAAAGAAAGACCATTTATAAACAAACTGCTTGTATTTACAACATCTCACACATCCAGAAATACTTTTCAAATCTGTTACCAACATTTCCCTTTTAAAACCTGATAGGAATATAAAGAGAGACAGAGAGCTGGTGTTCTGCAGCTGTGTTTGGTTGCCTGCCTCTGTCACCATTTTGTTGCTGTTCCACCGCTATGAACTGGAAGCGCTCTGTCCTGCTCCACTCAGCCTTGGGCCAGCCGAATATGGACTGAAAACTCCAGTAACTGTGAGCTAATAAACCTTTCTTCCTCCCTTTTGAGTGTCGGGTATTTGTCCCAGCAACAAGTGAAAAGTAACTAAGACACCTGTGTAAACAGAAGGAAACCTGAAAGTCCCTTCTCTTCTGGACCACCAGCTCCATTTCCTCTTCCTACGCCAGGGCTGGGAAGTCTCTGGGACATGGGACACATGGGACACAGACAGCCCACCAAGCATGCGTGCCATGGTCCAAGGCAAACACTGAATTTGATGTTCAGCCTGCCCACCTTCCATAGAATATGGAATGACAGGCTTTGTTCCTATATAATCTGCCCAGGACTTGCTATTTGGATTTTAGAGCTTATATAGTCTTTCTTTTCAACATACACATATCCTACTGAACACACATGTTAAATCATATTACAGCATTTACTCTAAAAACATTTTGTCTTTTTGAGACAGGGTCTTGCTATGCAGTTCAGGCTGGCCTTGAGTTCACTTCTATAGTCCAGGCTGGTCTCAAACTCACATCGATCCTCCTGCCTCAACCTCCTAAATGCTGGGATTACAGGCGTGCACCACCATGCCCAGTTTTCTAAAAACATTTTGGCAGGTAACGTTTTACAAGTCACACTTAGTTCTGAGTATATGCATTCATATTTTACTTACACGAGCCTTTCTACAGAGGAGTCCTACACAGTGCTGCCAGTTCAAGGCCAGGTGTGCATCTATTTTGGGAGCTGTTGCTGAGCTGCTTTCCAAAAACCTACAATGCTCCCTTTCATCAACAGTACATGAAACTGGTCTCATTTTAAAACAAAGAAGATTTAGCTGGTAAAACTTAGATACATAACTGATACAAAACAGTGCCATACACATGTTCCTGCATACACATGGTAAAGTTCAAACCTCTAAATCTGATTACCATAGTTTATATTTAAAATTTACATTAACCTAATACTTGAAGCTGGGCGTGGTGGTGTATGCCTGCAATCCCAGCACTTGGGAGGCTGAGGCAGGAGGATTGATGTGAGTTCGAGACCAGCCTGGGCTATAAAAGTAAGCTCAAGGCCAGCCTGAACTGCATAGCTAGACCCTGTGTCAAAAAGACAAAAAAAAAAAAAAAAAAGAACCTAATACTTGAAAATTCAACAATTTATTTCATAAACCCACAGCGTACTCCTTGAGCTCACAAGCAGGCTAAGTGCTAGCGCTGGAGCACAGGAATACATGTGTGCTGCCCCGTGGCAATAGCACTGCCATGTCTCCCACCAGGCACAGCCCTTCCTCACTCAACCTGAGCCAGCACAGGGCTCGGTTCAGCCAGAATGTGGCAGAAGGCAGACTGGCCAATGTCAGAACCAGGCCTTCAACTCCAAGAGCCAGCCCCCCATTAGCCTGTCCTGTTGGTCAGGAGGCTGACCGGAGGAGCAGAGGATTTCAGAGCCCACAGGAAGGCATCAGGAATGGGGAGAATGTGCTGCCAGCATGACCCGGCGTGTAGCGTGTGCACTGCCACCGGGCCCTCAGGCTTCTGAGCCCTTCTCCAGCCTTTCAAATATGAGTGAACATGGTATGCTGCCCCTGTGTTCTCTGCTCAACTTAGCAACCTCTAACCACTGAAAAATAGTAAAATGGAGTTATTTTTCAGTCACTAAAATGTGTGGCAGCATATTTTGTAGCAATAACTAAAACTACTAAATACTTAAATATTTTTCCATACTGATGTCTGAGAACATTAAACAATATTCTCAACCTGAAGCCCACAGAGGTGTGTTTACCTGACATACTCTTTTTTATTTTCTTCAGTAACTGGGATACTTTTGCCATTTGGTTTAAGTTCATGCTGAATAATTTCACCATATGCATTATGCTCAACACAGAAGGTATGGTCCAAAACACCTGTAATATCATTCTCCCTAGACAGGAAACAGCAAAAGACACACAACTGAGAAACCTAGAACACAGGTCCTGAAGTTCATTGACTGGTGAGAAGTAGAGCTGAGGCAGCTGGTAATGACAAGCATCAGGTCACACTCCTCTCCCTAGTTTGATACTCTCATCCCACCTCTTCCAAAGAGCTTGAGCATAAACACACATTACTATTTTACTTTCCAAGCAGTGAGACTGAGCCACAATCAGAGCTAGGCTTTGAGAGTCATAGCCTAGGGAAGTCTCAGCTACACCAGGCATTCAGTGAAACAACCCTGATCCCCAGCACCTGGACTAAGCACACATGATTATCTCAGGGAGAAGAAGCCTGTGTATTTTGTAAAAATAAGTATGGTATTGCCAATACAGCTTCCTAAACAAATTAGGAAGACTAAATAGTCACTGTTTAATTAAAAATCTATGATGACTAGCTGTGGCAGCTCCTGCTTACAGTCCCAGTACTGAATCCCAGCTGGGACTGGACACAACAGCAAGTTCAAGTCCTACTTGGCAATTTAGCAAGAACCCTGCACAAACAAAAGAAAAATAAAGAGGTTTGGGGTATAGTTCAGCAATATAGAGCCCCTGGGTTCAATCCTTTGTATCACCACTGCCTCCCAACCACGGTGCCAGGAAGCTAGCATTCCACACATAATGGGGCAGAGCAAAACCTGCATCATGTTGAAGAAGTGCTACACACAGTACTTCTCTTTGGAGCCAGGGTCTTGCTACACAGTCAGGACAGCCTTGAGCATGCCATGCCCAGCTGTGATACAACACTTTATAAAATACAGGTGGAGAGCCAGCCAGATAGCTCAGTGGTCTAAAGTGCCTGCTTAGGCAACCTCAGGGACTGCTGTTCAATTCCCAGCACCACATGCTGTGCCAGCCCCACCCCAAGGGCAGGCTGAGCTGACCATAATATGAATAAATAGAAGTGAAAAAAAAAAAAAATTACAGGTGCAGCACTCCTAATCTGAAAATACAGAATGTTTTAGGGGCACCATGATACCACAAGTAGAAAATTGCACACCTGACCGCATGTGACAAGCTAAAGTCAAAACACAGGAATACAGAGACCCTGTCTTAAAAAGACTTAAAAAAAAAAGAAATTTTAGAACTTCAAACTGTATAGAAGAGCAGCAGAAAGGGGAAAATTTTTTATGTGGTCCTATCACACATAATCACACTTAGTACCTTTGTACATTTTTTTTTTTTTTTTTGGCTTTTTTTTTTTTGAGGCAGGGTCTCACTGTGCAGTTCAGGCTGGTTTTGAGCTCACTTTTGTAGCCCAGGCTGGTCTCGAACTCGCAGCAATCCTCCTGCCTCAGCCTCCCAAGTGCTGGGATTACAGGCGTGAGCCACCACGCCCGGCTCTTTGTACATATTTTTAAAAATTTAAGTTAAAATGTATTTGTTTTGAAACATTTTTTTGTAATGTTCATAATCTAACTACAGAATAATGAACAGATAAAAGACTCAATACAATACATACAGTATCCACACCAAACTATTGTGAAGGTCAGGATCAACCAACTCCATGTCATCCAAAGTAATAGACTTTCCCAGCAGCTGCTTATAGAAAGGCAGTGTAAAGCCCCCATCGATGTAATGTCCATGAAACACAGCCATCCCCATTATTCGTCCAACAAAGTGGAAATACGATAAATGTTCCTGAAATCGAAAAAAAGTCTATATAAATACTCCAGTTAGAAACTAGCCAGGAAGTTTTTGATAAAAAGTAAATATTTAAGCAACCCCAAGCTTTATCTGTTAGCACCAACTGTATACTCTCCATCTATTCAAATGGAAGAGGTCACATATACAAGCACAGGAACCTTTTGGCAGTGTTTCTGTGCAGCGCATCCAAGATTATCTCCATCATTATAAAATGTCATGTGGCGCTAATGCCTTTCAAAGGGAGAAGGCACGCCATCGAACTGTATGTGCTGTGAGAAAGCACACTGAATGATGGCCCTGCTGCAGCTTCTTGAAACCACCTCAAACCCACTGTCCTCTTCTCATGTCCTGGTGAGGCCCTTGCCAGGGAAGAATGCTTTCAATCCTACACACCCTTGCTTAACTAGAAACAGAACTTCAAACTGCCACTGACTTACAGGCACACAGGTGGTATGGGACGTGGACTGGCCATGACTCTGCCATCACTGGCTTTGTCTATCTGGTCAAAATCATCAGTCCCTGTAGGCCTCTAGATCCACATCTGATACTGTGAAGATAGCTATGGCATCTGCAGCGGTTGTGAGAAGCACAGTGAGGTGGTGCAGCCCTCAGCCTGACTGCCCTGATGGTGCAGGGGTGGCTGGCAACACCCATGGCAGGCTCGCACAAAACTCCACCCACAAACTGCCTTCCACCAAGACTTCCTTGCAGTAAGTCCAGCGCTTCTGCCACATTTGGTATTTCTGATTGTCATCATATATTTATTTTGTTAGTGGATGTTTGTTTTTTAAATTCCTTCATTTTTGTATTTAGTAAGTAACTTTGGGGCAACCCACTTGGGATCCCTATCACTCAGAGCTATTCTTATTCCCCAATAAATTTTCCTACTCTTAAAAAAACAAGCTCAAATAACTTAAATGTTTTTTTTTTTAATTTAATTTAATTTTTATTTATTTATTTATTTATTTTTGCGGGACTGGGGTTCGAACTTACAACCTTGCACTTGCCAAGCAGGCACTTGTGCCAAGGAGTTACTCTCCCTGGGCCCCCCTAAATGTTTTTTAAAAGTAGCTTTTAAGCTCATCTTTAACTCTGCTTGATCTTTAAAAGTTCATTACAAAATATTTAGATAATATATAAACATACAAAAAAGAAATTTTTGGGGGAGTACTAGAAACTGAACTCAGGACCTCATGTTTGCCAGGCAGGCACCTGTGCCACTGAGCTATATCCCTGGCCCCCAAAAATAAATTTTAACATCACCCACTACCTAACAGCCAGAGACAACCACTGTCCGTATCATAGTGTACAGTCTTTCAGTGCTTGCATATATGTGAGGGGTGGCAGCACACATGTGTGATCTCACCACTCAGGAGGCTGAGGCAGGAGGATGACCATAAGTTTGAGGCCATCCTGGGTTACACAGTGAGTATAAGACCAGCTTGAGCTACACAGTGAGACCTGACTTTAAAAAAAAAGGTTCGCTGGGTGTGGTGGCTCATGCCTGTAATCCCAGCACTCGGGAGGCTGAGGCAGGAGGACTGCTGCGAGTTTGAGACCAGCCTGGGCTACAAAAGTGAGCTCAAGGCCAGCCTCAACTGCATAGCGAGACCCTGTCTCAAAAAGACAAAAATAAATAAATAAATAAATTAATTAATTAATTAATTTTTTTTAAAAGGTTCACATTTATATGTATTTATCAAAGTTGTAGCACATTTTTTGTTTTGTTTTTTGCTTCGGAAACAGGGTTTCACTATGTAGCTGAGGCTGGCCTTGAACTCACAGCAACTCTCATGCATTAGCATCTCAAGTGCTGGGACATGTATGTGGAACCATGCCCAGCTGTA
This sequence comes from Myocastor coypus, assembly GCA_004027025.1. Taxonomy (NCBI): domain Eukaryota; kingdom Metazoa; phylum Chordata; class Mammalia; order Rodentia; family Myocastoridae; genus Myocastor; species Myocastor coypus. Next base: position 16,259 of record PVJA010013920.1, on the reverse strand, counting down.
TCATACTATTATGTAGCCTTATTTACATTTAATATATCATAAACACCATCTTTAGCCCACATTGTCATGATAGTGGCTGTGTAGTATGCCCTTGTATGAAAAAATAACGGGTTCACTATACTAGAGTTCAGAATAACTGGTAACATTTGGGTCAATAAAGCATAGCATTGCGCTAAGCACTCAAGTACAGAGTCCTGTTGAACTGTCACGACTCCTCTCTGAGACACCAACCATTCGAAGTATTATCAGCAATAAACTGAGCCTCCACCAGGCATGGTGGTGCACACCTATAACCCCGGCACTCAGGAGGCTTCAGCAGCAAAAGCACCTCAAGCTCGAGGGCAGCCTGGGCTGTATAGTGAGTTCAAGGCCAATCTGAATTACATAATGAGACCGAGTCTCAAAACAAACAAAAAACCAACTGAAGCTGAAGTCAATGAACTTGCCCAAGGACACAAAGCTAGTAAATAACGAGACTATTATATGATTCAACATTTTCTGAAGTAATTCTAGAATCTATGTGCTTAATCAATTATATTACTGTTTTATAATTTAATCCTCATCCACATGTGAACAACTGTGTTTTCAATTGAGGCTATTATAAATAACAAATATCCTTGTGCCTAAATTGTTGAACAAAATCTATAACCATTTACTTGAGCACATTTTCCAGAAGAGGACTTGCTGAGCCAGGGGCAGGACTATGACCGGATGAGTCATTTCTATGTAATGCATCACACTGACATGGAAAGGCGAAGAGCACTGCAGCACCAAGTTAATCCACTCTGAGCACCTGAAAGCCATACCGGGTTTACAGCAGAGTCAGGGTTGATCTGCAGTGTGTAGATGTCATCTCTTGAGTACTGGAACAGGCCATAGTATGGATTCAGCATTTCATGAGACAGGAGATACAGCCACTCCCTAGGAAATAAGACATGAGAAGGGAATTTTGTGTCCTACTTTTTTTTTTTTTAAAGAATTTTTAATTTATTTTTTTTTCTTGTTTCAGAACCTTTGTTTGTTTATTCACTCATTTTTATGGCCAGCTCAGCCCGCCCCGAGGGCAGGGCTGGCGCAGCATGTGGTGCTGGGGATCGAACTGTGGTCCCTGAAGCTACCCAAGCTTCCCCAAGCAGGCACTTTAGACCACTGAGCCATCCCGTTGGGCCCCTGTCCTACTTATTTATTGACTTCTTTTGGGGTACTGTGCGCTGAGCCTAGGACCTCTTCCCTTAGCTGAATCCCCAGCCCATTTTTAAATTTGCAGACCAGGTCTTGCCAAGTTGCCACCCTCGGCTTGGACTTGCCTCTGCCTCCCAGAGTGCTGGGATTACACGCCTACACCACTAGGCTGGTGATCAATACTTTTTTTTTTTGTGGGACCAGGGTTCAAACTCATGACCTTGTACTTGCCAGGTAGGCACTTGTGCCACAGAGCTATCTCTCTGGCCTGTTCAATACATTCTTACTAAGATATGCCACTAATTCACTTTAGCAAGTAATTTTCAAAAATAAGTGAAATAAAGCACTAACTATACCTAGATAAAATCATACTGAAAAAAAAAATCAACCATGCTTAATAGTAAATGAAAACTTTTGATTTATTATACTGAAGTTGCCATCCATCTCTGGGCATTTTATCACATTTTAGCATCAGACAATAGGTAAATACTACCCATCAAGGGTGACTGAAAGTTACAGTGAATGTGTGTTAAAAATGTACTATAGTATGCATCACAAATGGCTTTTATCAGGTTATGATAAGGTCCTGCATCTATTTTCTTCAGTGTTTTCATCATGAAAGGATGCTGGATTTTCTCAATTTTTTTTTTCTTCTATTGTGAGCGTGTGATTTCTGTCCTTGCTTCTGTGTACTAAGGCACACTTAAATCATTTGCATGTGCCGAACCATCCCAGCATCTCTCAGATGAAGCCTATTTGGCACAATGGATGACTCTCCCTCTCTCTCTCTCTCCTCTTTTTTGAGACAGGGTCTCACTATGCAGGTCTGGCTGGCCTTGAGCTCACTTCTGTAGCCCAGGTTGGTCTTGAACTTGCACTGATCCTCCTGCTTCAGCCTCCCAAGTGCTGGGATTATAAGCATGCGCCACCACACCCAGCCCATGGATGACCTTTCTGATGACTCACTGAATTCTGTCTGCCAGTAGCTTTTTGAATATTTGTGCCTCTATGTCCACTAAAGGCACTGACTGGTGTGTAGTTCTGTTTCTTGATTGGGTCCTTGTCTGGTTTTGGAGTCAGGGTGAAATAAAAGCATTATGCTGCCATAAGGAAATGCAGACTTGAGTCATTTGTGGGAAAATGTGTACACCTTGAGACCATAATGTTAAGACCATGAGTGAAATAAATCAGAGCTGCAGATTAAACATTGCATTGTTTCTAAGAGTAATCCACCGTTTTAATAAAGGGGCCACATGGGGAGATAGCTCCGAGGCACAAGTGCCTGCCGGGCAAGTGCAAGGTCACGAGTTCGAACCCTGGTCCCACAAAAAAAAAAAAAAAAAAAAATTAATAAAGGGGCCACAAGTGCCTGCCTGGCAAGTGAAAGGTCGTGAGTTTGAACCCCAGTCCTGCCAAAAAAAAAAAAAAGTTTTAATAAAGAGCAAAATAAGAAGAGAGCTAATAATAAGTAGGGAGACAGATTTTTCCCAAAGCAGAAGGGACAAGAGATGGATGGGGGAAGGGGATGAAAAGGAGATTAAAACATGGTGTGTACATGTACCAACTTAACACAAGAAGTGTAATTATCTTTTTTTAAATTTTTTTTTCTTGTTTCAGAACTTTTGTTTATTTATTTAATTTAATTTTGGCCGGCTCAGCCTGCCCTGAGGGCAGGTCTGGTGCAGCATGTGGTGCCGAGGATCGAACCACAGTCCCTGCAGCCGCCTAAGCCTTCCTAAGCAGGTGCTTTAGACCACTGAACCATCCTGCCGGGCCAAGGAGTGTAAATATTATGCATTCCCAAAGCAAAGCAAGGAAAGAGATCAAGAGTAAACAGAGGAGGGAAGGGGAATAAAAGGGGATTAAGAGCCAGGCGTGGAGGCACACACCTGTAATCCCAGCACTTGGGAGGCTGAGGCAGGAGGATCAGTGAGTTCGAGACCAGACTGGGCTACAAAAGTGAGCTCAAGGCCAGCCTGAACTGCATAGTGAAACCATATCTCAAAAAGACCAAAAAAAAAAAAAAAAAAAAAAAAAAAAAAAAAAAAAAAAAAAAAAAAAAAAAAAAAAAAAAAAAAAAAAAAAAAAAGGGGGGGTGGGGTGGGGAGACTAAGGTATATTGTACGTACATATCAACTTCCCACAAGGAATGTAATCAGTATATACTACGAACATTGACCCCCCCAAAAAAAAGAAAGCCTATAATCCCAGGACTCAGGAGGCTCAGGCAAGAGGATCACTGCAAGTTCCAAGTCTAACCTAAACTACCTAGTAAGGTTCTATCTCAATCAATACATGTTACCATAGAGACACACTGCTACCAATCCCCTCAGAATACCCCTCTTGCTTCAACATATTTATTCCAGCATCCTCAGCACTTTCCAAAGCAGCTCTGGAAGCCCTGTTCCCTGAGCAGTTGTCAACTGTGTTATTAGCCGTCATTCTGGCTTTGAAGAAGTGCCAGATATCACACAGTGAGTGAGGCGGATGGTAACACTGTGATGTGTCCACAAGCAGCTACCCTCTGGGTGGTACTCAGTGGTGGCAGCAGCCACTGCATTTTTAATCACACTTCGAATCATTCAGGACAGGGGACTTTCAGGACTGCTTCAGAAGGTGGCCAGAACCATTCAGTAAGTGTGTTCAAAGCAACAGGAGTTTTTATTTTTGTTTTGGTACGGGGGATCAAACTCAGGACCTTGCGCTTAACAAGCGGGCACTTACATTGCTGAGTTATATCCCCAGCCCTCAACAGAACTATTTTGAGAGGAATTAACAACAATGTATGTTTTCGTGTAATAAATTTTTTAGAAATATAACCATGCACTATACATTTTTATCATGCCCAGGAGAGGTTCAGCTACTCAGGAGATGCTACAGCTCAGTAGTCTGTTACTTTAAATGCTAAATGAACTTGTAATGCATGATAAGTATAAGTGAAAAGGAGGACAGGCAGTGTTACGTGGAGTAATCTCTGCACTCAGAAGGCTGAGGCAGGAAGATCACTGAGTTTGAGGCCAGTGTGGGCCACACACTGAGTTCAAGCCAGCCTGGACTACATAGGAAGAGCCTATGAAAAAAAGAAGACTGTGGCTTAACTTCAAAAGATCCACATCATCGGGGCTGGGGAGATAGCTCCGAGGCACAAGTGCCTGCTGGGCAAGTGCAAGGTCGTGAGTTTGAACCCTGGTCCCACAAAAAAAAAAAAAAAAAAAAAAAAAAGATCCACATCAGGGCCCGGCAGGATGGCTCAGTGGTCTAAAGCGCCTGCTTAGGAAAGCTTAGGCAGCTGCAGGGACCGCGGTTTGATCCCCGGAACCACATGCTGTGCCAGCCCTGCCCTCAGGGCTAAGCCAGCCATAAAAGTAAATAAATAAACAAAAGTTTTAAGCCGGGTGTGGTGACTCACACCTGTAATCCCAGCACCGGGGCGGCTGAGGCAGGAGGACTGGTGCGAGTTTGAGACCAGCCTGGTCTACAAAAGTGAGCTCAAGGCCAGCCTCAACTGCATAGCAAGACCCTGCCTCAAAAAGACAAAAATAAATAAATACATAAACAAAAAGATCCACATCATCTAGGCTGCCCTAGTCTATCCATATCAGGCAGGTTTATATTAGTTTATACAGATACAGAATACAGCTTTACTTTAACAAAGGCGATTTTAAGGAAATCTCACTATCTACTTCATTGTCTGCACTGCCGAAACCCCAAGCTGCACCCCATCAGTGGTTCCAAGGTGCCTGGCACAGGTGTGGGCACAGAGATGAAGGCCAGTGTGCACTGTCGGCGCGGTGCAAGCCACATCTTGGCTTCAAGCACACGTTGGTGCTTTAGCAGCCTCCTAAGACACAGCACTGTCTTCACCAACTTATTAAAAAGACAACCTGTTAATCACCTTTGTGGAAAAAAAACAAAAAAAAAAAACTGGTCTAGAATTTAGGAGATACAGTTCTAATCTGAATTCTTCACATTTCTCAGGGAAAATTATTTAAATTATCTTTTGATATTGTACCTGACGTAGCCTGATTTGTACATTATTAGCAAGGTTAAAAACAGGGCTCTAGAAGCAAAGGGAAAAGAGGTTCACAGAGAGTCTAAGATCGATCCTGAGAGTGCAAAGCAGAAAGAATAACAGCTGCTGAAGGAGGGTGGAAAGAAGGGCCTGGAAGTCTGTACAGTAGCCTATGGAGGGGCAGTGGAGCCAGACTGCAGGGTCTCGCTGGCTTACATACCCACTAGGGGGCATTAACTAACTCTTCTGGGAGTATTACTGTCTTAATCTCATCACCAATGTGTCTATAACAATTTTCTCTGTACTGAAAATATTAGGAATTTTATACAAGAAAATAAATATCCATGAGAAAGTCATATCACAGAAGGTCTCTTAAATTTACAAATGATGAAGATCTATATCAAAAGCAGCTTTACCTAGCAACCCCTCCATAGTCAAGGCCTTCTTCTCCACGAAATTTTATCATTAATCGCTTCCAGAGATCTTTTGGTCTCATTTTCATAACCTGTCGATATGATTCCTGAATAAAAAAAGTAAATAGAGAGTATTATCATTATTAGATAGTTTTAACCTGTTAGTTAAGCCATTTTCCCATTCTATCTCTAAAATATAGTTTAAATTCAGTTCTGTGAGTCACAATAGTGGTTCTACCAATTATAAAACCAGAATTTGGTAGAAGTCACTAAATCCTAAAAATTGGCTGACTTCAGTTTAGGTCATAAGCATCGGTGGAAAGTAAATGTAAGAACGAAGTTTCAGAAAATATAAGCAATCATTCCTATAATCTTCATTATACAAACAACTTTTTATTATTTTGAAATACAAATGACTATCTTTTGTTTCCATACTCTGCTGCTGTGGTCGCTGACCTGACGCTAGCAAGGGTAGATCATGGCTACAAACACTGTCCTGTGGTGGGACCATCCGAGGAAGCCACCACTCCACACATATCAAGGCCAAGGATGCACTGAAAGCTCCTGGTGCTGTTTCTGTGAGGGGCTCTGGCCTATACTGAAACATCTGAAGCAGTGGCCTTGGTACACAGGGATGTAGTATCGGCCTTCAGAGATACAGCAAGTCAAAGTGTAGGTGCCTGAGGCACAAAGTGCTGGCTCCAGCTTCTGTGCCAGCCACGAGGCTGGGCCTGGGCGGAAGGGTCCTGAGGCTGCCTTGGCCATGCTGCAGCGGGTGCTCCTACTGGAGCCCAAGGCAGCTTCACCTCACTGCCTACTTCAAGGTCTCTCTCAAACCCAGCTGCCACTGTCACCCAGACCCCCACTGCTGCCTCTGGTTAGCTGCCAGGACTGGGCCCCTAACAGTTTCCAAGGCCACTGACATCTTTGCAAATGATTAACTATCAACAAGGTCAGAACAACTCTGAGAGAAAAAGTTTATCTTTCCAGAAAAGGACTATCAGATTCCCAGATATGTCTGGCCCAGAAACCTTCCAGTGAGTAGGAAAGCCCTATCCTTGATTTCTGTCACTCACTTTGCAAGAACTCTATAGCTGTATTAGGGCACAATTCTAAGATAAAAACATATGTCACAGCTGGGGAGATAGCTCAGTAGAATAAGTGCTTGCCTGGCAAACACAAGGACCTGAGTTGAATCCCCGGTTCCAGAAAGAAAGAAAGAAAGCAAGCAAGAAAGAAAGCAAGAAAGAAAGCAAGAAAGAAAGAAAGAAAGAAAGAAAGAAAGAAAGAAAGAAAGAAAGAAAGAAAGAAAGAAAGAAAGAAAGAAAAAAAGAAAGGCAGTCAGTCACAAATTAAGGAAACAGTCAATAGTAATCAGATAAGCTGATTACCAGATAAACTCCTGGCTTTTCTATTTAAGATTCCCTTACCTGGTGAACTGAACTAAAACTCTCCTCTCTTTTTTTTAAAAAAAGTCTTACTTTCAGAAGAGTTAGAAAGTGAGGTCTTCTTCACTAACAAGCATTTGTAATGTACAGGCCAAACTGTACTAGCCAGAATATCTGCCGGGCATCACCCCGTGTAAGTGCTCACTGTACATATTAAATCTTTCCACTATCACTGTCTTATTCTCACAACCAAATAGAAATTAATGAGCCATTCCCATTCTACAGCAATATAAGTCTCAAGAAAGTGTTCTTGAAAAAGGGGAGTGAAACATTCAATTTAATTTTCTTCTATTTTAAAATAAGACTTTGGGGGCCAGTGAGATGGCTCAGCAATCTAAAGCGCCTGCTTAGGCAAGGTTGGGCAACCACAGGGACCATAGTGGTTTGATTCCCCAGCACCACATTCCACGCCAGCCCCATCCCCAGGGCAGGATGAGCCAACCATAACATACATACATGCATGCATGCATACATACATACATACATACATACATAAAATAAGACTTCAAGTTCACCTCAAAAATCTCTTCCCTGGAAACTTCGATGCGGCAGTGGCCGGCCTGAGGCTGTTGCTGGGAAAGTTCTTGCCGTAAGATCTTTAGCTTCTGCACCAGGTCTCGCTTGTACCTTGGCACAGTCAGGCACTCTGTGTCGTCAGGGCACAGCGACAGCACCTGCTGCTGCTGCTGCTGCTGCTGCTGTTGCTGCTGCTGTTGCTGGTCTTTCAACTGGTTCTGCCGACTGGAAGTAAACAAGACATTAGCAGGACAGTATATTAGACACCTAAGATTGCAGCCATACAACGAACATAGCATCCAACTGTAAAGTGAGTCTAGTCATATCATTTTCCAAGTCTAATTAGGATATACGGCTGGCCTGACTTATTTTGGCAACAGCAAGCTAACTCTCGAGTCCACGTGAACTGATGACTGGATGATGGGAGACTTTTTTCTCCTTTTTGTGGTGCTGGGATCAAAGCACATGGCAGATAAGTGCTCTACCACTGCAACACATCCCCAGTGCTGGATAAAACATCATATAGATGCTGAGAATGAAGTTTTCAAATACTATTTCCATTTTCCTCAAAATCATTCCATCATTCCTTTAAAACTTTAGGCAACAACAACAACAACAAATTAATTTTTAAAATTAATTAGGTAAATGCCAAACTCTGCTTCATAGAATTGGTTTGCTGCAAGTGTAAAGAGGAGCTCCTGTGGACCATGTTCTGCACCTCCCTCCTACAGTCCAAATCTCAAGAATGGAGGCACCTGCATGTAAGGTACGAGGACAGGGAACAAAGACTTTACATGCATGCCTAAGTACTCTATGAAATGATCATTCTGTGTGTGACCATTAAAATAAAATGGTAGGGGCTGGGGAGATAGCTCTGTGGCACAATTATCTGCCTGGAAAGTGCAAGGTCATGAGTTTGAACCCTGGACCCACAAAAAAAATTTAAAAAAATAAAATAAAATAAAATAAAATGTAAGACTTAAACCATGTTAATGAAATGTACACTTCAGTGGCAGTAAGTACATTCACACCTGCAGTAAGATGGCTCTTAAATACGTATTTATTAAAGTTGACCACAAAATGAAAATAATCCCCCGAGGACATAAATATAATAATTTTTTAGAATAAAAATTTTATTTATTTATTTATTTTTTGTCTTTTTGAGACAGGGTCTCGCTATGCAGTTGAGGCTGGTCCTGAGCTCACTTTTGTAGCCCAGGCTGGTTTGGAACTCACAACAATCCTCCTGCCTCAGCCTCCCGAGTGCTGGGATTACAGGCGTGAGCCACCACGTCCGGCTTAGAATAAAAATTTTAAAGGGCACTTACTAAAGGTATATTTTACTTTCCTGGCATAAAACACCATAAGTCATGCCTAAGATTTTCGAAGAACCCTAAAATACCATGATGTAGTTAATTATAACCAGCTATCAAGAAATAAAATTTTAGATGATGTTACTAACATATGTGTAGTCACTGCATTAAAGGTAAGACTTAAAATTAATTTTACACAGAACATACAAGACAAGCCAGGCGTGGTGGCGTATGCCTGTAATCCCAGCACTTGGGAGGTGAGGCAGGAGGATAGGTGTGAGTTTGAGACCAGCCTGGGCTACAAAAGTGAGCTCAAGACCTGCCCTGCCTAAACTGCATAGCAAGACCCTGTCTCAAACAGACAAAAAAAAAAAAAAAAAAAAAAAAAAAAAAAAAAAAAAAAAAAAAAAAAAAAAAAAAAAAAAAAAAAAAAAAAAAAAAAAAAAAAAAAAAAAAAAAAAAAAAAGAATATACAAGACATACCTGGACCTCAAGGTAAAGGACAATTAGCTATGGTGTAAAATACTGAAAATAGCTTTAACATTTCTCTAAATAGATCACCCAAATTTGTATTACACATAGTGATTATGTACAAGCCAAATATAACTATAGTATAAAACTATACAGAGAAAATATAGTATTTTGTCAATGTCAAGTTAATACTAACTTCTCTTCCAAACATGAAATAGATTATGTAAATAAAAGTATTCTATAAATAATTATATGGTCCTACTGTACTTCTTTTTTTTTTTCTTGTTTCAGAACTTTTGTTTGTTTATTTATTTTTATGGCCGGCTCAGCCTGCCCTGAGGGTAGGGCTGGCACAGCATGTGGTGTCAGGGATCGAACCTCAGTCCCTGTAGCCGCCTAAGCTTTCCTAAGCAGGCGCTTTAGACCACTGAGTCATCCTGCTGGGCCTGGTCCTACTTTAAAAAAATAAACTTAGGGAGCTGGAGCATATATGAAGCCCTGGATTGGACCCCTAACCCTGTCAAAAAAAGGGGGAAAAAAAAAAAGAAAAAACAAGTCATGGAGAAAAAAACTACAAACTATGTATCTAATATATCCAAATCAAGCTCAAGAAAAAGCTGAACAGCTACAGGGCTAGCAGAGCACAATGATTCCATTGAAGATGACATATGGAAGGCAAATAAAAACCAGAAAGATAACCAGCATTAGTCATCAATACAGATATACATTAAAACCAGGATGAGACATTACAGCAAACCTTATGAGGGTTCCAAAGCTACTAAGGTCACTCATACCAAGTGTTAGCAAGAATATCAAGCAGCAACACATGGGGCTGTTCAACGATACAAGCCCTACGAAAGGCAACCTGGCACATTCTTTAAAAGTCATGCATAAATCTACCACATAGATTCAGCCATTCTACTCTGGGTGGGAGGAACCTTTAGATGAAAATTAATAGGTAATACTCAGGAGGCTGAGGCAGGAGGATCGGTGAGAGTTTGAGACCAGCCTGGGCTACAAAACTGAGCTCAAGGCCAGCCAGAACTGCATAGTGAGACCCTGTCTCAAAAAGACAAAAAAAAAAAAAAAAAAAAGGTAAATGGATAAATTGTAGCATATCCATACAATGTAATACCACCAGCAACAAAGACAGACTACACATACAACAATAAAAATAAATCTCAAAATAATAATGGGAAACAGAAACCAAACAAAAGCCTGGTGCTATGGCGCACATCTGTAATTCCAACACTTGGGAGGCTAAGGCAGGAGGATCGGTGCAAGTTCAAGACCAGCCTGGGATGCAAAAGGGAGCTCAAGGCCAGCCTGAACTGCATAGCAAGACCCTGTCTCAAAAAGACAAAAAAAAAAGAGCACATACTACATGATCTCATTTATCTAAAATTCAAAGTAAACAGTGATGAAAAAGAAATACACAGTGATGGAAAATCATTCTGCTTACTAGTCATTTTTGGAGACCAGGGTGTGTAGAAGATACCTGTGTATACCAAAAATATATGGTGAAGACCCAAGCCTTAGGCAGGATGACTTTAATTGTAGATTTAATCAAGGTAAATGAAGTCATACTGTACTGGGATGCTGCAATAAATCCAGTAACTGATAACCTTATTAAAAGAAAGGAAATTTGGATCCAGATTCCCAACAAAGTCGTATGAGCCAGGCACAGCAGCACAAGTCACTACAATCCCAGCATGCTAGCACACTGACGTAAGAGGAGTACACATTAACAGAATCCTTTCTCAAAATAAAAAAAGGCCTGGGGATACACCTAAGAGCAAGTACTCTGGGTTTAATTTCCAGTACAGTACCGCCAAACATCAAAAAAAGGGAAAAGAACAGAAGAAAAAGATGGCTGTGAGATGACATAAGACAAACACTAGAGTGACAGTCAATAAGCCAAGGACCATCACCAGATTAGGCGAGGAAAACTACCAGAAGTTCAGAGAGCATGGATTCCCTTCTCCCTCAGCAACTCAGAAAGAACCAATCCAGGGACTGCCAGTCTGGATTTGTAGCCTCCAGACCTGGAGAGAAAAAACTTCTCTTGTTATTGTCATCTGTGCTATTCTATCATAGCAATCCTAGAAAATGAATGTTTCCTAAAGTTGCATGTTTGGAAGTGGGGCTTCTAAAAGATGAGCAGATAAAAAAAAAAAAAAAAAAAAAAAAAGATGAACAGATAATGAGTGGCCTATGGAGGAGTGTTAGTCCAATGATGAGCTCACAGTGGACTGCACTGTGCAGGGAGGGCGGATCTTGGAATGGGCCGCCTAGGAGGCTATGACCTGGGGAGCAGCAGATGGAGCACCATTCTCATTTCATTCTTGGCTCCCTCCCTGCACTGTATCCCCGCTGCCATGAGATAAGCAGCAGTCCACAGCCAGGCCTGCATGCTACACCACTTCTGTCTTGGAGCCTGCTGACAGACCAACCCACGGAAAACGTGAACTGAGTATGCCCGGCCTCCTTTAAGTTGCAGGTTATGGAGATTCTGCTTCAGCAACAGGAAAGTGAGTGCTAAGCATGGGAGGAGAAATTACTAAAGAGGAGGATTCTTCTAAGTGATGGGTGTGTTAGTTCTCGTCATTGTGGAGATACATTCTTCGGTGTGTATCAAAATTAAACTGTATACTTTAAATATTTAATTATTAATTTAAATATTAATAATTACTTCTAATATTTTACAATATATTTTATAAAATATACTTTAAATATTAATAATTAATGTAGTCAATTATTTTCAGTAATGTCAACTTTTTTAAAATCCAGGGGACATACAGCTCACTCACAAAGCATTATTATGGCCTGCAAATGGATGCCAGATGTGGTAGCACACACCTATATAATCCCAGCACTTGGGAGGCTGAGGCTGGTGCATTATCATGAGTTTAATTAAGGCCAGCCTGGACTACATACAGTCCCTGTCTCAAAAACAAAGAAAACAAAACAGAAACACTCTACAAATAGACAAAGCTGAGGGACAGGCCTCCAGGCACTGCGCCCACTCCTTTGCAGTGGCTGCTCCCAAGCTGCAGGTTCACAGTTTTTCCTTCTTGTACTGGCCCCAACTTGCTCTGAAGAGCCTGTCTCATTTCCCAGTTTTAATAAAACTCTGCCTCTGCTGGCAAAAAAGAAAAAGTTGGAAGATAAATCTGAAACAGCAAAAAAAAGCCAGAATTTAGCCATTCTGAAACTAGGATTTCTGATCCACATGAGAAGGAAAATCCAATTACCCAACAGCAGCTGCCTCCAGCTACACCGGGACTTGGGGCAGTGATGCACGTGCCTGCCCTCAGTGCTGGCCAGGCACAGTGAGGGCTGTCCTGCTTCCTGTAGGGCCTCTGACAATGTCCAGAGTCTTACAAAGCAATCAAATGATTCTCTCAAAATAAGTGATCCTGACAAGTAGAAAAGACTTGAGGGGCTGGGGAGATAGCTCTGAGGGACAAGTGCCTGCCTCGCAAGTGCAAGGTTGTGAGTTTGAACCCCGGTCCGGCAAAAAAAAAAAAAAAAAAAAAAAAAAAAGACTTGAATTACATAGCCCTTGCCCAAAGCAATTTTTTTTCTTTTTTAAAGCTTTCCTTAAGGGTTAAAAGCAGAACATCCTCAGGTGCTGCTAATCAAAAGAATAGAAATTATAAAGTTAGAAGAATATAAATGAGAAAAGAAAAAGATAAAAATTTTCTTGTTAGACTGAGTTCTAATCTCAGTGCCTACACTTCTAGTGTCTCTGGACAAATTATGTAACTGTCTGATGCTCCATTCTTCTCACTGGTGGGAAAGACACCTTAGGATTGAAAAGCAGGTACATGAGACAGCATTTAGCCAACACTAGGAACATGGGGAGCAGAGTAAGAGAGTTACTGGATTAAAAAAAAAAAATATATATATATATGTACATATATACATATATATATATATATATATATAGAGAGAGAGAGAGAGAGAGAGAGAGAGGGTACATTTTTCAAGCAACTGAAACAAAAACAAACTACAAATTATTTCCTTTTCTTTTTAATTTTTACAAATTATTTCTTAAGAGAGTGTTTCCCTGACCACATTATTTACTGAACTCTAACAAGGTTCTGTCAGCAACACTATGCTGAAAACCAACAATATTACAGGCGGGATTTGGAAGGTAAAGGCCATGGAAAACTAAGGCATCTGAGTAAGAAAATATTTAAATCAAATTGGATGACCTCATTTAATTTTACATATAATAGACCTAGTGTACATTTCTCTAAGAGGTAATTAATTCTCTTATTGTTTCCTCTCAGATACTAGTTCTTGGGCTGGAGACACAGCTCACACACACAATGTCTGCCTAGGTTGTTCAAGGTCCCAGGTAGTAAATAACAACCCCAGTAGTAAAATAACAAAAAATTATCAGCTCTTCTTAAATGTAACTAAATGTAACGTAAAATGTAACTTGCTCCACCACAATGCTTTTCTGACTCCAATGAGCACCTATTACATGAAACTGTAAATCAGCATTTTCTCATTTTCTAAATGCCTTAGCAAAGTAATCTAATTTGTGAAGGTTTTAATAATACAATCCAGCCTAGGGCTGGTGAGATAGCTCAGTTGTCTAAAGCACCTGCTTAGGAAAGCTTAGGCACTGCAGGGACCAGGTTCGATTCCCAGCACCACATGCTGCACCAGCCCCGTCCCCAAGACAGGCTGAGCCAGCCATGATATAAATAAATAAATTAATTAATTAATAAATTAATTAATTAATATAATACAGCTTAGCAACCACAAGGTCTTGCATTCAAAACTCAGTAATATAGCTATAATATATGGGAAAGATTTCTATTTTCATAGCTCTCTAAAGTTCAGACTAAGGGTTAAAATTCTTTGTACTCGTAACAGGCCTGATAATATCAGCTGTAGTCCACTAACTTAAAAAAAAATCTACAGAGGTTAAAAAATATAATACACACTGTATTAGCTGAAACATAATTGACTGCCCACAGATTCCAAACTTTTTTTGTTTTTAAATGTATTTAGGGCCAGGGAAATAGCTCAGTAGAATAAGCACTTGCTGGGCAAGCGCAATGTCCTGAGTTCAATCCCCGGTACCACACAAAAAAATAGCTAGCCTAAATGTATTTAGTGCTGGGGTGGGTAGGGGGAACAGAAAAAACTAATAATAATAAATACATGTATTCTGTATAGGGTGTACAGGGTCTCACTACACAGATCGGATTCCTAGTCATCCTGTTTTCAATCTCCCAAACACTGGGATTACAGGTGGGTACTGCCACACCCAGTCTCAATCCCTGCCATAGCATGCCCTGGGGGAAGGGCCTACACAGAACACCAGGAATTCCCCTGTCCCTGCTCTGCTTAAACAGGGGCTTTATTTTTCTTTAATTGTATCTTTTTAATTTTTTTTTTCTTGTTTCAGAACTTTTGTTTGTTTATTTATTTTTACGGCCGGCTCAGCCTGCCCTAAGGGCAGGGCTGATGCAACATGTGGTGCTGGAGATTGAACCGCGGTCCCTGCAGGCACCTGCAGGCGCTTTAGACCACTGAGCCAGGCCCCAAAAGGGCTTTAATTAGCGGAGCTCTCTGGCCAGCACCTGAGTTATCTGGCTGACCCCCAAACTTCTTAAACACCCTATTGAAACACATTCCAAGGTGGTTTTTCTTCCCCCGCAATGTATTTGGTACAGGGTTTCACTATACAGCTAGGACTAATAGTGATCTTCCTCTCTCCACCCTCCCCAGCACTGGGATTACAGGTGTGCACCACCACACTTGCTCTTAGTGGCTAGCTCAGCATGCCTGGGGGAGGGTTCTATGGCATGTGGTACCAGGATGGAATACCAGTGCCCACACTTGCTGAAGCAGGCATTAGTCCACTGAGCTATCTTGCCAGCCCTACATTCCAAGTTTTAAATCAACAGAAATAAAACATTAAGAGAAAGTTTTCTATACAGGGGTCAGCCAAATAGCTCAGCAGATTAAAGCACCTCCAAGCAGATGCAGGGGCTGGGGGTTTATCACTGGGGCTGCCATGCTGGTCCTGCCCCCGCACATTGAGACAGCAATTGAGACTGGACATGGTGGCATGCACCTGTAATTCCAGTTCTTGGGAGGCTGTAGACAGGTGGATCACTATGAGTCTGATTGATTTAGTAGTGAGACCCAGAACACCCTGTAGACCCTTCCCTAAAAAAAGGGGGTTCTATATAAAATAACCTGATATATGCAATGATTAATAGATCAACAGTTAAATGTTAAAATTAGTGTTATATATATGATATATATGATTTTGGGGGGGGTCTTTTTTGAAACAGGGTTTCACTATACAGTGCAGGCTGACATCAAATTTGCAGCAGTCCTCCTGAAATTACAGCATTTATACTGTATGTGCCACCTTGCCCAGTGTAAGTATCTTTTAAAGCTGCAAATTGAGGTTAAAATTGTTTCTTGTGCCTCACTGCAATGAATTCACTTTCACATTAAGTTTTACCTGATGTATCTGAGTAAGAACTACTTAGCACTTCTTATTTAATTTCTGACAGAAATCATCACTTCTAATTTAATTTTTGATAGAAACCCTAATGGTGTGAATAATTTTTACATTTTGTCTGATATAGTTGAACATTAAACTCATGGGAAAGATTTACCAGGCTAGACACTACTAAAAATGCTGACAGTAAAAGTTAGGAAATTCTTTCCTTTAAAAAAAGCAAGCAAAGGCCCGGCAGGATGGCTCAGTGGTCTAAAGCGCCTGCTTGGGAAAGCTTAGGCGGCTTCGGGGACCGCGGTTCAATCTCCGGCACCACATGCTGCACCAGCCCTGCACTCAGGGCAGGCTGGGCCAGGAATAAAAATAACTAAAATAAACAAACAAAATTAAAAAAAAAAAAAA